>JACXGI010000360.1:28402-99938 GCA_016801175.1 Esox masquinongy
ACAGTGCATTGTTGCATATCGTTCTATAGTCATTACGACAGCGTATTGTTGCATATCGTTCTATAGTCATTACGACGGCGCATTGTTGCATATCGTTCTACATAATTACATGAATTCAGGCAATTTTTAACATGGTGCATTTTTGGTACCCTATTCCCACAAATTCTAGATGTTGCAATTCCACACGCACCTTGTTTTGCTTTATAATGAAGATTTACCTTGATGGTCTCGTAGGCACCGGTGATGAGGGCGATGAAGAGCGAGAGCACCATGTAGATGAAGAGGGAGATGAAGGAGTAAAGGTACACCTGGCTGAACACCCAAACCAGTGTGCTACTCTCTTGCATTTCGGAGAAGGTCACAAACATGTCGTCGCCGTTGATCAGAGAGAACAGGCACTCTGACACCATGGAGAGAGAGCGGAACTGAAGGGGTGGGTGGGCAGGGGGAGAGAGAGATAGAGGGTGGATGAGAGAGAGAGAAAGGGATGAAAATGAGAGAGAGAATAAGAGAAAGTGAATGAGAAAGAAATAGTGGGTGGATGAGAGAGAGCGGCGAACATGGGAGAGAATGAGGGATGAGAGAGGGAAATGAGAGAGAGGGAGAAAGGGGGAATGACAGTAAGAGGGAATGAGATTGAGGAGTGATAGAAAGAAACAAGTCAACTATTATATGCATTTCCTTCCACAGCTTAATGAGGTGAATGAGCTTGGAAGAACACGTAACAATGAGAATTTTTTTCTCACAAAATTAAGACTCATTCTGTGCACAAAGGCAATCTCACACAAAAAACGGCGATAATCATCTTGACAATGGGCAAGTAATATGAAATAATTCACAGTAGGTCATTATTTTGCCAAATCCAACAAAACAGCTTTGTGTGACTTTTGCTGAATTTGGGTCACCTTCCAGATTTATTAGGTTTTACTAAGTTTTCCCTTCAATCTGCCTACTCTGTTACTTCCTACAGCCAGTTTTATGAGCAGGTCTGGCTGGTCTTCAAAATGGCCACCGTCTCTACCTTGACGTGGTAGGGTCCCAGCACGATCCAGCCACAGAAGCAGTAACCCAGGTAGATGACAGCAACACAGCAGGAAAACCGGATCACGTTGGGGAATGCAGCTCGCAGGGTTACGATCAGGATCTGAGATGGATGGACACTTGGGTGAATCACTGTCAACGTGCCTGTGCCTGTGCGTGCACGTAATATAGGCAAACTTACATTATACTTCTGGAAGAAGGTGAGGTAACGAATGACTCCGACCCACACCAGCAATGTTGACGTTCCCAGCAGGATGCCACACACGTCATACGCTGATGAGTTCTGGAAGGAAACAGTATTTACCGACAAAAGACTAACGCAAAACGAGAAAAGCTAAAAGACTTTAACCGATTGTTTCTCAGTATTTGGTGGAAAACAGGTTCAGGTTTCGCTCTTCAAGTTAAAATATATTCCTTTTTTTTTTTTTGCAATCTTGCCCTTCATCTGAATAAGGATTTGTGCTGTTCTTATTCTGAGGGGTCCAGAGAATGTCCTCCTGAGAGGGAAACAGCCCACTGACCTTGGACTCGATGCAGATCTTGATCGCGCTGCCGGTGATGGTGAAGACGTCACTGATGATGAGGAGGATGTACCAGCCATTGATGAACTCCATTCTTTCAGCCCAGCTTACCTTACGACCCATATTGGTCTTAAAGAACTCAACAAACTCCTGGTTCACAGAAAGAGTGGGAGGTAGAGGGAGTCAATCACAGTCTTCATTCACTTTATCTGCAAGCGGACTGTAAAGTAACTGCCCAGTGAAAATCTTACTTTCAGCAAATTAATATTCTGTTTAATGACTATTGACTCGTCATTAGGAGCCCTAAGCAAGAAATAGCAAAAACCCCACCTCAAACGTGAACACCCAACAGAAAAAAAAGACCCCAAGTATCACCCCTTAGAACAGTGACATTTCCAACAGAGAAGTTGCTTTTAACATAACTCATTTTTAAAGGACAACCATTTCACCAATCTTAACAATTGACACTGAACATTTTAGAATTCACAAACATTGTGAATGCCAATATACTCCAGAGACCATAAATAAACAGCAACAAAAAAATATCATACAGGAGGTAGTGGTACCTAATGGGAAAATGTCACTATCACCACCACCAGGTACTTACATGTTGCAGTACCAGGCCTCGCAGGATGGAGCGGCCACACAGAACCAGGGACAGCATGCACACCATGGCCACTGCCACGTCGAACGTTAGCCGCGTGTAGTTCTCCGCTGACGGGTGGAGAGAAATGTACAACGTATCGAGAGGCCAAAGTCAAAATGGCCGCCGGGCGGGTTGCTTAGCATGCGCAGGGTGTTTGCATGGATACTGTCCTACTCACACACTGAAACACAGTGCATTTCCCTTACTGGTTCCCAGGTAGATAGAGGAAACAACCAGCCCCATTTTTACACACTGCCTTATTGTCACGGTTTCTGTGCTTCAAATGCTTGATGTGTTGGGTCATCGCTTGCCACTGACTACAACACATTATGAAAATCTGTCTGAAGTAATTAAGAAAACCCTCTGAAACACTGCAAAAATGTTTCTTCCGCAGCTTCATTAATTATGCTGTTTAATAAAAACAACAACCAGAGGCTAACATGAATAAGAGGGGAATATCAATAATTAAAAATCCTGCCAGACCCACAATTCAAACATGCTTTAGACAGATTTTGTTCAAGGCATTGTAGTAGAGAATCCTATGTAGCTTCATAGAGCATGG
The DNA here is from genome assembly GCA_016801175.1 of Esox masquinongy. Classification (NCBI taxonomy): domain Eukaryota; kingdom Metazoa; phylum Chordata; class Actinopteri; order Esociformes; family Esocidae; genus Esox; species Esox masquinongy. Next base: position 31,173 of record JACXGI010000360.1, read on the forward strand.
TGCTTGCCACACCAGGTTGTGGGTTCGATACCCATGGTGTGGCCCCGATGGAAAAAGTATGAAAACGTACACAGTCAATACTGTACGTTGCTAGGGGAACATGGTGTCTTCTTTATGACTTAAATGTAAGATGTAATATAGTCTATGGCAAGTGACGACTGAAAACATTAAAAAAAAAAAAATACATTCTGGATTCTAGTTACACAGCAACGATGGCCGTTTGTCAGTGTTTACAGGTAAGATTAGGCCGTGCGTGACAAACATTCGGTCTCTCACCTTGGCCAGACACGCTGGGGTCTTTACACTCCTTGATGGAGGCCTGGTTGTCCAGGCTGATCCTCACTTTACCACTGTGAGCTTTATTGTCCAGAACTATCTGTGGGGAAACAGACGGAACGAGGCCAAGTGTCAGACCGAGACAATAAAACTGAGGAAATGGTGCCGCCAACAACAGAAATGTGACTTCGGCTTCGCTGACACAGGGGTCAAAGGTGCAGCGGTCCTGGATGGTGAGCGTGTTGTGGGGTTAAGGGGCCTCGTTCGACGGCCCAACTGTAGCGGAGTATCCAACACAGCAGCCCTCCAGTTGCCAGAGAAATACCAGCCGGCCGGCACGGGGACAGAAGACGACAACGTTGGGGCCAAACGTTTCGCGCTGACACAAACCGCCCAAGGACAATAAATAAGCCCCAATAATGACTGGCTTGGATCACGGGCGACTCACCGTTATGAGAAAGGTGTAACAGTCGGGAATCTCGTTGTTGATGATGGTCTGAATGTTGATGGCTTTTAGTTGGAACTGTATGGTCACATTAATGAGCCTAGACGAAAGCAGTGAAGAGGGACAGCGGGGTCATGTTCAGCAGGCCAGTAAAGCAAACACATTTTGAAGCAAATACGACAAGTCCAGGTTGCCCCTCTAGGTTTCGGTACATTTTCTCCTGTTTGGTGCCTATTAACTACAAGGCCTAAAAACAGCAAGAGAACGAGCCTTGAAGAAGGGAAGGGAGAGAGAAGAAACCACTCGTCTACAGCCCGAGATAACAGCTGACAGACACCTCAGCAGTCTTAGTGGTAAACACACAAACAATGCGAGAGCTCAAAAAGTAACATGTTCGGTAAAATCTTACTTGTAAAATTTAAGGGTGAAGTTCTTGTAGTCATGGGTTAACGTCATTGGCACTGGGGGGATGGACATCGGATTAACCCCCACACAGTCTGGAAACAGGACAGGAAGACAGAGATTGGACCCGTTGCAGGGGCAGATAGGGTTAATTTAACAAAAAAACACATGGAACAATGACAAAGAAACAGATGTCGGCTCCAGTAATACTAGGTATTATTTCCTTTTCTGGTGATCACGTCAAGAGTAAAGGGCAGTCATTTCAGAAGATTCAAATAATTGCAGAATTTCCATTATTCAGCAAGTTTTATCTTTGTCAGTAGTCTTACCCCCCCTAAGTGTCAGCTCGTATAGGGAAGTATGGTCTCTACTGTTCTCACATGACCTACAGAGAGCTCAAAAAAAAGCTTCCCTGTTGCTTCTGCTAGGAAAGAGCTTAGAGATGTTCTAAAACAACAGGAGCTCGCCCTGTTAAGGCTTGCTTAAACACCGTGAAGAAAAATAAAGTCCAGGACTGTCAACGTTCGGACCCTAAAGTTGCACCACTTCTATGTACGTTTTTATTGTATACATGTTGGCAGAAAAAGTCTTTAGTGGAGCATTTTGTGTTTAATGTTGTTAAATAATCTGCAACTTCATGTGCTGCCAACAGCTGATGTTGTAAACAATAGTATATAAACCCTCAAAATAAGGATTAGATTAAATGGGGAAAAATATAATTAGGAAGTACTGAAAAGAAGAAGTGTTTATTGCAAATAAGTAGCTTAGCAGCTTTTTGGATAGCTCCTATTGTTAGAGTAGGCTAATGAACCAAGCTGCACATGCAGAAATAATCTACCCAGGCAAACGACAAGGCTTGCAGACATGTTTCAATCTGGCACAAAAACCGACCTCATAACAGGTCAGCTAATTGAGAAACAGCGGTTGCTAAGCCGTGTTAACCGGAACAGGAATGACCTAGCTACACGTAGCCTAGTTCCAAATGGCACGCTGCACACCACGTAGAGCACTACTTTTCACCAAAGGCATATGGGCGCTTGTCAAAAGCGGTGGGCTCCTGGAATTCCTAACTGGTTGCTCTCCGGGACCAGCCCTCGCGCAAGAGAATACAGCATGTCTTGTACTGTACCTGTGATGACATGTGGGTCAATATTGAATGTGTCGTTGGCCGGATCGATTTGGCCTTTCTTGTAATAATGCTGGCAGAGAGAGAGGGCACTCCCGTTGAACCCGACCCCGTACACGTAGGCATAGCGCCCCACCGTCGTCTCTGGTAACGCCAAATACTGAGGCGGGAGACAGAAAGATAGAAATGAACAATAGCCCCCTCCCCATATTTATTTGATTACTATGCGCAACGCCGGGAGTGACAGTCTTAATAATCAAACAGGGTCTAGGAGTTTTAAGGAAAGCAAATAAAAACATTTTGGTTGAAAACTTTCAGGGTTGAATCTCCCAAAACACTAAACAGATCCATGCCACAATCGGTCTTTTCACAACACAAGGCATGCACACGTGTTCTTTTGCTGGGTTCATAAAACAGCAAATGCAAAAAAAACAAAAGAAGAATAAGGACAGACTGCCCTGACCAGAAAACAAATTGTCACTTTCCCTTGCTAAATATTTTCTGTTGCGCGGTTTAATGAACAGGACCCAGCTGTTGTTAGTGACCATCACCTGGTCTACGGCATAGAACATGTGTTCGTAGACATCGCTTTGTGTGTACACAGCCAGGGTGTTGTCGGAGCCTTCGTCGTAATCTTTGAGGAAGAGGTACTTAAAGGACATGGTGTTCTCCTCCTTGAACGTCACCACCATCTGGTTGCTGAGGCCAAACAACACCAGCTACGGGGGCAGGGAGGGTAGGGGAGAGAGCAAGAAATAAAGTTTTCATCCAATTGAAGTGACCACTTCAGAACAATCACACGAATAAACCATTTGGTTATTGTGGAAAACATAAGAACTGAAATGAAAACCAGTTGCTTTGCAATGGGAGTCATTATGCACAAATGGTGATTAGAATTAGTGTTCTTACATAAAACTTAAGATTTGCCAAAGTTCACATGAAACTAAAGTAAATTTGGCGTGCTTGCTAGATTGTTTTAAAGTATTTATGGTATAATATTTTTTTTAATGGTAGTGACTGCAGTAAGAATTATAGTGACTTATAATTTAGGTAATTGTTGAAAAAGTAGGTAATGTTTTAAAAATTATAGGTTAGGATAGCCTGAACATGTGAAAGTTTATAAACTGAAAATTAGGATTACCTCAGTCTTTTAAGGTTGATAGTGAAGCTTAACTGACCAAGGAATATGACCATTCTGAATAGAAACCGCTGTACTTAAACCCATGTTAGTGAACACACATTTAAAAATGTGTACAAATCAAAAAGTACAAAAGCTATCCGAAATATAATCTCGAGAAACAGAAATTGGGGTGGTCGGCAAATTTAGAAGTTGGTTTTTAGGTGTAGAGTTCTGCTTTGACACCTAATAAAAGCTGTCCGGGCAGGTGTGTTTACCTGCACAGTGACAATTATAATCTTGAGGAGCTGCAGGCCAAGTTTGACGGGCTTGCGGCCTTTGGCGTGGAACTTGTCACAGGGGCTCATGAAGAAGTACTTCAGCTTCCTGCGCAAGGCCTCTTCTTCGGGCTCCGGCCCCACCCAGTCCACGGACGCTGTGGCGGGCACCCGGGGGTCACCATGGCTGTGCTCGTGGTCACTGAGCTCTCCGCTGCTGTCATTGGAGCCGTAACCGTGAGACACAGAAGAGAACAACCTGTCCTTCTCTGAGAAATTGTGAGTGGGAGAGAAAGAAAGGAAAAAACCTGTTAGCAAAGACATTTTTTATGCATAGTAAATGGGAATCCTATGTAATTTTGGAGCCAGATGAGTCAACTCCCGAAAATAAAACTAGCGAAGGGTGAAAAAAGGGGGAGAAACTACAATCACATTATAAAAAATATATTATTATTTTGTAGCTGGGGGGCCTGCAACACCATGCCAGCAGGCGTCTTACAGAGCTGGTCTTGATAAGAGCAACATTAGTTTTCAGGCCTTTCATTTTCCTGAATGATCAAAACATAATGGATCACCGGTTTCTCTGCAGCAGGCATTAGACACAGACACACCATATAAGTGCTGTCATGTTCTCTATGAACAGAAACACTGTTTAACGCATGTTTGCCACTTTGAGAGTCAACAAAACACATTAATACCAGTTTGTTTCTGTCCCCTTGAGCATGAATTGCAAATGAACACGGTCAACTGGCTTCCTTACACTTTCTCTAGAACCTTCTCGCATCGTTCAGGCCTCCGTCAACACATATACAGTCTCCAGTACAGCCCTGCGGGGGAGACGACACAGGCCCAGGTCAAAGGTTTTCTGGGCTGGGCCAGGCAAGACAGACAGGCTCTGTGAAGAAAGAGAGGCGTGTGACTGGTATGCCAGGCCTCGCAATTCTGCCACTCAAAGCTGACAGCAATGTTAGAGATGGCGGAAAGATGCAGCCTGATTACGGCGATGGTTGGCCTAAAGCTACACAAACACCTGTCTGACTGGGTTGTCATTTGTCAAAAGGAGCTGAGCTTCAAGCTAGAATCTTTAACGGTGAAACTGACAAGTCCATTTGGGATTATTGCAAAAGCGAAAAACTTCACAGAAAAACCAACAAACACTTTCCCTCAGACATAACTGCACGTACAATAGAGCTGTACACATATTGGTTGTTAATGGGACAGTGAAGGAATATAACAAACTAATAGCATTAGTTTAAACAGTGGGGCACATTATTTCTTTTCATTTGCCTCAGTCATGGCCTTTAATCACAATATGGAGTTCTGTCCATAAGCACAGGACTGCTGAATTTAATGTGCCAAAATTAATGTGGAAACTTGACAGCTTAACAGTAATGGAGAAAGGGGAAGTTGTACTAGAGGGATTTGAGAGATACCACTTCTTGTAAACATCATGAAATTTCACCAGAAAGCTTCGCAAATGCCACTTCAAAATTCTGACATTGTTTTAAAAGACTGTAATTTACTTTGCACGTGGGATTGTGTGGACAAGGCTGAGACCTCGAAAGGATTATTGTGCTCAACTTGAGTGTAGAATACAGATTGACCTATGGTGTTATGATAACCCTGTGTGTTTTTATTGCAATCTGCCTTCCAGCTATTCACATTAATCAATTCCTTAAGGCTGATATGCAACACCTGCATATCCCAACCCACACTCGGTCAAGCGAGTGAGAATAGCATCAGCTACAGATGCGATTTCAATTATATGGTCAATTCCACTGTAACAGATTGACGCTGAGAGAAAAAATTTATGCATTTGAAGTATGCCAAACCAACAAAAATTAATAAAACTACTTTTAGTTTCCACAGAACATTATGCAAAAACACATTTAGCCTATCTGAAGAACAGTGCAGATGTAATGTTTGACCTCAAAATTACATTAAAATCTACCTCAATTTTCTTTGGGACCAGGGACCATGTTTTCCAGATACTCAGAAGACAATCTCTAGGTTAGTCAACCACCATGTGTACCAACACCAAATAACAGAATGACATGTAAATCACTGTACTGCAACAGAATCGTGAAAATCGATGTCATATCAATACCAGGTTTTGATTATTGTATGATTATTGTATTGTTAGCCTCCTGGCAATTCTCAGCCCTAGGCCACAATGAATACAGCCATGCTAATGGAAAGACCACACCCATGGCTGTCCCGCGCTGACTACAGAAACACTGGAATGGTAATATGACCAGTCAGGTCTCTTCAAGAGTGTGGTTAACTGAGGAAAAACACTGATGTCATTTGTGATAGCACACCAGAACAAATGGTTGAAAAACAGTGTTATAGTCTGTGGTCTGTGTTATGGTTAAGTGTTATAGTCTGTGGTCCGCTGGCTTCCTTACACTTTCTCTAGAACCTTCTTCTCGTGCTGATGAAGGATTAAACGATTATTCTCCATCCCGTACAACTCTGTAGGTGTTAGTATGAAAATAATCTGTTCTGAAGTACAGTAAGTGAAGGTAATTAACACCTGGAAACTGTATTATATTGAAATAATTATGAATGTCATTATCTTCATGGTGATGTATCCAAAATAGGTACACAGTCAGAGAAAAATTCCGTTTGACCACTATTCACACACAGGCTATTATTCTAATGAAAAACCCTCAAACAGTATCATAGACATCTTAGTTTTACAAGTCTAAACATCCCAGTAGAGTTCAGTACAGTTTCAAAAAGCTCAGTACAGCAGAGCTCTGTATAGTTCTGCACAGGTCAATACACAGCTCAGCACAGTAGAGTTCAGTACAGTTAAGTAGAGCTCAAAACGGTTTAGTATAGCTCAGTACAGCAGAGCTCTGTATAGTTCAGTAGAAGTCAATACAGAGCTCAGTACAGTAGAGCTCAGTACAGCAGAGCAGAGATTAGTAGAGTTTAGAAGAGTCTAGTTCAGTAGTGTGCAGATGTTTTCACAGTTTGATCTGAATCACGCAACAAAATATCAGTTGAACACAACAGTATGTCAGTGGAAGTGAGGACAGTAGCATAACAAACAACTGTGGCTTGTGGCTAACAAATGTTTAGTCATGGTAACAGATGTCCTGACCATTCTGACTTATTTGACACGTTGTAGCATCACATGAACCCATGATTGTCACACACGCACGTCCTCAAAACCCAACAACTGTCCTCTGTTATCCAGAAAAAATGCAAAATGGGAGAAGGAAAGTTACAGAATAATATGACCTGTCGTGTCTTAAAGATTGTAGTAACTTGAGAAAAAAAAACACTGATCTATGAAAGCACACCACAATAGCACACCATATGACTGCTGTTATTTTCTCTAAGAACAGCAATACTATTTAACCTGTGTTTGCTGCTTTGACTGTTTAACCCGTGTTTACTACAACCCCTCCACCGCCAGCTGTAAGTCAGAAGGGAAGCATGACGCAAGTGAAACTGTATGGCCATTATGGCTTTTTGTTGTAGTCATTCCAATAGCAGTCATTCCAACAGATTCTCTGGTCATTCGGCGGCCAATTTGGCACAATGTAATTTAGCACAAACCAAAATGTTGTCTAAACTAATTGGCAAGCCTATGTCCAATTGTTAGTTCTGAAAATGGTTAACCTCCCTCCAAGTACATTTTAAGATTTATCTGCCAAAAGAGCCCTAGGCCCTTATTCATTCTAGTTTTATAGGATAAAAAAACACTCAACAGTTACCCAACTTGATGAGTTTAATGTGTTCCTAAGAACTTGAGATGTGAATGCTCATGAGGCTTTGACATGGAAATGCTACCTATATCAAGTTGCACATAGAGACTTGCAATGTCCCAAACCTTTAAAGACAAGACAGTACAATATAAAACCTGACAGGGAAATATATCCCAATTAAACATTTCGTGTCAGGAGTACTCGGCCCAAGTAAAGAAATCGACAGATTAGAGGGCATGTCGACTTCCAAGTCTGATAGCGATCGTCGAAACAAAGAAATAGCAACAACGACGGCGTGTCACCGAGTCGCCGTGTCAGAAACTACAAGATAGAGTCAATCAAGCTGAAACATCCTGCTTTTCGAGTGCATGGCAGTCAGTAGCGTGTTAGTGCACGCGTAGAAAACACTCACTTATCAGCCTTTCAGTCAATCATAACCAGCACCGTGACCATCAGTTGTCAGCATCGCTGTATCGCGACACTAGATCTGCGGCTATCAGTCTGCCCTGGGACACCCACAGACAGGATACTATGCAACCTTTCAGAAACAAGTTTCCAGGCAAAGCGGCCTCTCCCACCTCTTCTTACCTCCTGATGACCCTGAGGACTATTTGACATGATTGATCGTTTAAATTGTCATTGCAATGAGGTGGATGTCGGTGTTGTTAAATGATAACGAGTTCCTAGAAAACATCTAACAGGTACTTTCCAGGTAGGCCTAAATCAAAATGAATTAGAAATGCATACAAACAGAAATGCATAAACTAGGTGTTTTTACTGACGGAAATGTTATTATGACTGAAATGTAACAGAATGATGAAAATGGGTAATGATAGAATTCATAAACCACAGCTGGGTCATCTGTTCCTCATCCATTACAAGTATGTCCAGTTCATAGCTTTTGGTTAAACAGTCTTGACAACGCCTGCATTTAAATTTCACCACTCCCAAATCTTACTGATACCTACCCACCAGCCCCCTCACCATCGGTTTCCTGTACCTGGTCTCACCTACCAACACCAGACACCTATTGATAATTCAGTTTTGGTCCGTCTGTATGCTACCTTCCTTAGTCTAACAAGAGTTAGTACAGTAAAGAACAGTAGAATCAATTCAATTATCCCAGCACTGTGGAGCCATGAGTAAAGTACATTCATATTTAAATCACTTGACACTTATTCAGAGGAACGCACATTAGTGAGATACATTACATTGTCCTACTGGCCCCCTGTCGGAATCGAACCGGTCTAGCAACCAAATGAAGTAATTTGGGGGAAGATTTAGGATAGTATCAAAAAAGCACAAAGGAGGATGTTGTACCACCGGTCTACCTTTATGTGCCTAATCAGGATACATCAAAAATACTTCATATATCCATAATTATTCATTGTTGTATAGTACAGCTCAGGTACCCAAGAGGAGAATGTTATTGTTTTTCTGTTACAGGGTGTTAATCCACTTCCCTTACTGAATTTCAATAACCGAATGAGACCGTGTCATCATATATCAACCTGTTATTTAAGGAAATGTGTTTCAATCTTAATGCTGGGGATTTTTTGGAAAATGTAGTCCCAAAAATGATTTAGGGAGTTGTTCACTGTAATCCAGAATTACTGTAAATCTTACATCTACACTGTTCTTCATTTAACTGTCTTTTTGCAGTTTCTGTTGAAATAATTTCATGTAGTCATTGTGTATTTAGCTGTACTGTTAATTTAACTTGGCAACCAATGCTTTTTGTTTGGCACATTTAATGGTTAAAGATAGCAGTGGCAGAGTCATTCGGTTACCATGGAATTACCCTACCATAAACAATGATTCATAGTATACAGCATGAAGAAAAATGCTTGAGAAAGTTCCCTGTGATACTTGAACTGCTAAACACTAACACATTTAGCATGTAAGAGACTAAAAATCTTTCTGTTGTGACCCAGAGACGTTTTGCACGGAAGCTTAAAACCAAAGACATACAGTACGGTATGCAGTTAGGCTACCATATTGTACATCATCGTTCACGGGAAATTAGGCCACAGGGTTGACCGCAGGCGTCACAAAAAACTACAGAACAATAATATTGCCGGACGTTTTCCGAGCGGAAAATTGCTACAAAAATTTTAAACAGTAAGGTTTCTTTTGCACGCACACAATTTACAACAGAGCGACCAATCTAGGCTTATTCCTGAACATTACATTAACTGCAGTTTTCTAGGCTGTTAGCCTGAGTGCCATTGTGACTTTTGTAGGCTAAATGTATGGGAGACTGCATACTGGTATGCATACTTCTCTCATTAAAAGCTCCATGGCTTCCTAGCATCTGCGAAGACATCGCACACACAAAATATGTACACTGATTGTTTTATTTCACATATTACTGCAACGTCTGTGGTAACTTTGTAACAACACCCGCATCATTTTCTACTCCACGTTCCTCATAAAGTTGTCACGAAGTTACAGTGTTACTACTAATGCATTAATTTAAGATGCATCATCTAAAAATTTGCCTCGCATGAATTAATGTTGTGGGGACGATTCATAAGACTAAACAGCCCAGAACATCCTACGCTACATGGGCATACAAGGCCCGTCTCTCAAAAGGAGACCAAAATCAGTGCAAAACAAACTATTTAGAACACGAGGTTACAAGGTACATGTCAGAAATCTCGTGAAATGTGAATTTCAATATACCTGTGCTGTTGCCATGGGTGCAGTTTTTACCGCTCAATGTAGTAGCCATGTAAACGCTTTAAAAACTATGAATAAATACACTAAATAAAATGTTAAATATACAAATATGGTGGAAATAAAAGCGATTATAAAACGCAAGCAGTTAAACATCCGACAAAAAAGCCATGAGGACGATGTTGATCTTCGTTCGCTGCATGGAGAAAAAACAAACACTAGCTTCCTCAGACAAGAGATCATGTGACGCCTATCCCAACATGTGACTTCACAGCAGGTTTTTATTCTCAACTCTCTCGCCCATTTCAACTTGACATTCTCGTCGTAGCCTCTGCAGTTAACTGAAGACATGAAACTAACAAAAATGTACCAAATAAAACTTAAATTCTAAATATGCATAACTTAAAATTAATTTTATTCACAAAACGTAATTATTATTGTGGAATTTCTGGTCCATATGGAGCACTTAAAAATAAATGTTCTTGGTCATTTTAATAAAAGACATACTCAATGTAGAATATTTATTTCCCTTTACAACAAGCAATATACAAGCACCAAACACATTAAGGACATTACTGAAGACACAATGAAAATCACAATAACTACACAATGTGTTGAGTTGAGGAGCATTGCAACATTTCCCATCTACTGGAGATCAACAAGGCATGAAGTGCAAATGTGATGCTATTTATGTTGAGTTGGGGGATTCCAAGTAAACATTGTTAAAACAGGATTGAAATATAGCTTTGAAATTAATGAGTTTCAGGGGGGCTTCCAGCAATTTGAACATGCCCTATATGGTAAAATGTCCTAACAATACTTTTCTGTCACAATTCTGCCTGTGATAACCCCCGACCCCCATCTCCCCGTATTTTATTCAATGATTGAACGAGCTTATAACTTCCTTTCCTTGACATATATCCTTGTAATCCTCATAGAATCAGATACAAGGAATAACTACTTACATCTTTTTAAATGTGTTCATACGGCAACTTTCATGATGTGTTTATGACAGTGGAGGAAGGATAATGTGTTGTGGCCCAGTTGCAAGAGCAAAATGCTTGCAACGGCAGAGTTGTGGGCTCAATTCCCAAGCCCCCCCAAAACTGCAAGATGTTTTATAGAAGAGCATCTGCTAAATTACTAAAATGTCAATGTACACATACTGCAAGTGACATAACGGTGTTGTTTTAAAGAAAAGAAAACCATGGACTGTTTATACACTAGCAGCCCGATTCAGATGTTTTATTTTTCATGTTGTCCAATTTTCATGTCCAAATTGAAAATTGGAGAACATGTGCAACATCGCAGCAACTCCACCGTCAGATCTGGAGAGAGACAAAGACAGAGGCATGCATCCTCCAATAACAATCTCGTCATGTCATTTTGTTTCATCAAGCTGCTTGCTCAACCAGGTAGTAGTCGCTGGCACATACGCCCTGGAGGAGAGCACATTCCCTGGTCAAAATTTACGATCGAGGTTGCTGGCCCCCCAAATGACCACAAGGAGTGCTAAAGTGCATGAAGGCAAGACATTCTGCAACACTGTAGGATCCTCAGACACAGTCAGTTTCCAATGACTTAGACCACCGGGCCACTTGGGTCCACCTATTTGGTCTTTTAACCAAATCAGATTAGTTCTTTTGCCCATCACTGGGTAAAATAACAGAAATAGGTATGTGTATGAATTTAGAAATTTTGTGGGGAGGCTCTGAAACTGTGTACAAAAACTGGGGCACTGGTTAACACGCTCTGCCCATGTATAGGGAGTTCTGTAACTAGGCACTCAAATTGCTAAATTTATGTAACAATCGGCTCTACCCAAGTAGCTATGATCAAGTACAACCATTAAAGTGATAGGTAATTCAGGATTCTGGCAATGAAGCCCTGTTTGTACTTCCCCAAAGGGGAACCCATTGATACCATTTCTGTTTTTGCCTTCAGTATGACAGGCGTTTTCTTACAAAAAACATGAATTAACTTAGCACAAACAGCTGAAGTCTACAGGGACAACTGCCTTTCTAGGTGTTCCTTATTACCTCTAACTAGATAGCAACAGCCTTCAAAATGCCTGCAAGACACATAAAAATGGTATCCACAAGTTATCTGACATCAGGTAGATAAAGGGCCTCAATGCCAAAATCCTAAAACCACCTCTTTTAACCATAACCCTATCAAAATGTAGGGCACTACATAGGGGATAGAATTCCGTTAGAGACACTTCTAAATCCACACCTTCGGCTGTCTCTTATCCCATCAACCCTTATCTGCCCTCCAGCGCCTTGTCTCGGGCGATAACAGCCTCATCGAACTTGATCATGAGCGTGGTGCCCTTGTGCCAGTGCACCGTGACCTTGGCGGGGAAGCCGCTGTGTGTGAGGATGGCCTCTACCACGCCCCCGGTGAAGGCGGCGCAGTTTAGCGTGCTGTTCTCTTTGGGCACCGAGATGAACGCGTTGATCAGGGGCTCCTTCTCGATGATGTAGTAGGTCTTGTCGTCGTCGTTGGCCTGCTCCAGCTTGTCCGCTTCCTTGCCGAACAGGGCCCTCCACACAGACACCTGTCAAAACCAAGCAGGGAAAGGTGGACAAAGGTGGTTCGTGTTGGGGTTGTTGCCTAAGGCCAAATATGTCTTGAGTATTTGCTACATCCAAGTTACCTTTATGTTTTATACATTAACTAGAGTGCTAAAAGTGTGACCTTCCCTGTTTTGAATGGTTCACATGGCACACACACTGTTTTCGTGGTCATACCTTGATGAAAAGCAGTATGTTCAACACTTTGGTTTCTCTTTTCCCATTCTTTTCCCTGAGCACCAGCACATCCAGCAAGCTGGCTCCCACGCCTTGGCCCAAGTCCGCAAGACGAGCCTGCAGCTCAGACACGGAGTACACCCGACTCTGGCAGTACTGCACCATCTCAGAGAACAGCAGGGCGAATGCACTCACGCTGACCTCGGTCTTTGGTCGGGTAAGCGAGCGCTCCAGAATCGCAGACTTTCCCCTAGTGAACCGAGTCTCCATTTTCTGATAGGGGAGGACAGTGTGTTGTTTGTGAAATAAAAAGGCAGAGCATGCATATGTTAATCACTTGAAGAACATTGTTAGATAGTATGAGTAGCTAACGTATATCTTATATTTCTAACAAACATCAATCCGTTTTAACACACCCGCAACGACAAGCTGCCTCATACAGCTAGACTAAGGTAGCTAGTTAGCTGTACGCGTTTAAGAGTATGAACAAAAATGAATTAAAATAATAAGCAGGCATTGTACAAAGATTACTATAATTCACAGTCGACAAAATAAAAAAGTGCACTTATTCAAACATCTATTTAAATAAACCCTTACAAACTCCCGTTGTTTTTCTTAGAACTCAACTTGCAGAAAACAATTGTTACTTCCTGTTCCGGGTGCTATGTCACAGTCCCACGGACCCTAATCTTTTCATCTAATTGTCTTCCGATTAAACATTATGATATCGATAATGCTTAGAATATTACATTTTTTAAAATCCGTTTATTTTAATCGTATTTGTTTAATTTTTAAACTAAATTAATTAATTTGCTAAATATCATGCAGTAGAGGCCAATTTTTTCCCAAACACAGTGGTACGTTTTCCATAATGACAAAGTTAAACGGAAAACTTAAAATGTATATACATGAGGGCAAAAGTTATCCTCACGCATTGAGAACAGGAGAGTTGGGGGATGGGAGGAAAATAAAAAAAACACGCGGCACGCGGTCACTCAAGTAGGTTCAGTGTGATGGACCTTGTTCCCCTTTTTATCCCTAACACCAAAACTTCATAAACTAAAGAACATCACCTACAATGGAAAAATAAGATCATGAATCAGGAACATTGTTGTCATCTGACTAAGCAAGCAGTGTGCACTGATTATTTTATAGGCAAACATACAGTTGGTTGTAAAGGGGTGTGTGTCATTTCTGCAATGGGAGTCTTATTCCAAATTTATTTTGAAACCCTCCCTCTGACATTTCAGTGTATTCCTGTGTCTTCCGCTCCATACCCAAATGCTGATCTCCCTCCATATTCTCACCTCCACTCTCAGATCAAGGAATAACCTGCTCCTCTACACCTCCATGACCATGCTCTGCTCCTTAAGGAATCAGGCTTTTAGTCTTCAGCTACTGGAATGCCCTGTCAGACCACCTAAATGCATCACAGACCTTGGGCTCCATTAAAATGGACTTCAAAACCTTTCTCTGTGTTCTTTGTTTCAGTTCCACTGCTTAGTTGTGTAAAGGTACAAGCGTGTGTGTATGTGTGTGTCTATGTTCATGTATGTACAGTTCCTCTGGAAAGTATTTAGACCCATTCATGTCCCCCGCATTTTGTTGTGTTATGACGGAATTAGAATTGATTATGGGCTTCATGTCCAGGCTTGGCCTGCTCCACTCACAGACTTGTCCCGAATGCACTCCAGTGTTGTCTCAGCCGTGTGGTCAGGACGAGGACATGCTGAAAGACACATTTTTACCCCAGTCTGATGTCCTGGGTGATCTGGATCAGTTTTTTTCAAAGACCCCCTAGTATTTGACTACATTCATCTTTCCCTCAGCCTTGACCAGTTTGCCTGACCAGTCTCCCTGAACAGTCTCCCTGAACAGTCTCCCAGTCCCTGTTGCTGAGAACCTTCCCCATGTTTTGATGCTCCCACCACCACCATGCTTCACCCTAAGGTATGGTATTAGCCAGGTGATGAGAGTTACCTTGTTTTCTCCAGATTTAGTGCTTGGTATTCAGGCCTAAAAGTTAGATTTTGGTCTCATTAAACCAGAGAATCTTATTCCTCATTATCACAGGGTCCTTTAAGTGCTGTTTGATAAGCTACAGACGCTTGTTAGAATGGCCATTGGGTTCTTCATCACCTCCCTGACCAGGGTCCTTCTTCCCCAATTACTTATATTTTGGCCAAACAACATCTTCCTATTCACAATGATGGAGCCCACTATGCTCCTGGTAACTTTCAATGCTTTAGCGATTTTTATAACCTTTCCAATATCTATGCGTTTTATCTCCCCAATTTCGTCATAAGTATTTGTTCTAATATAAATACATCAATGGCTAGCAGATGGCACAATAATGGAAGAGACATTATTGGACAATTGTAATTGGACAATTGACTCAAAAGCTGTTTCATGGACAGGTGTGGGCTATTCCTTCATTATTTCTTCATCAATTAAGCAGGTAAAAGGTCTGGAGTTGATTCCAGGTGTGACATTTGCATTTGGAAGCTGTTGCTGTGAACCCGCAACATGCGGTTATAGGCACTCTCATTGCAAGTGAAACAGGCCATCCTTAGGCTGCAAAAAACAAAACTCCATCAGAGACATAGCAGGAACATTAGGAGTGGCCAAATCAACAGTTTGGTACATTCTGAGAAAAAAAGAACACACTGGTGAGCTCTGCAACACAAAAAGGCCTGGATGTCCATGGAAGACAACAGTGGTGGATGATCGTAGGATCCTTTCCATGGTAAAGAAAAACCCCTTTACAACATCCAGCCAAGTGAAGAACACTCTCCAGGAGGTAGACATGTACTTATCCAAGTCTACCATAAAGAGAATACTTCACAAGAGCAAATACAGAGGGTTCACCACAAGGTGCAAACCATTCATAAGCCTCATGAATATAAAGGCCAGATTAGACATTCTTTGGACTGCTAGTTAAGAGTGAAAAGCAGTCACTGAAAAAGGGATTGACATTGTTCTTCTTCATCCACTCCCACCAGAATCTTGTAAACCAATGAAAATGAACATCTGAAAACAAAAATGAACAAAACGATTGTCATCTGATATACAGTAGCATAGTGCATTGATTTATAAGCCAGGACTGCTATACTAGGGAGCTGGAGAACTTTGTTGTGAGTCATTTCAAGTAATGATGGGCTCCCGTAACATTGCCGGTAAACAGACTGCTCCTGTGCTCTTTGAATTTTGGCACATATTAACCAGGCTTCAGCATATCTCTTTGTGTATTTGTGTGTGAGATACTATGCATTTGTATATGCGCTGTTGATGTAATAGTTGTATGCAGTGGGGACATATTGTGATGAATAACATAGCAGGTCTTCACCACTCTTCTAACCATTCAAGCCTGATCTTTTCCCCGGCTTAAAAGGACACTTATTTGTTTTTTGATGACAAATTTTGACATTGACGTAACAATCGATATTTGAAGGCGTCTATGTACAAAGAGTTCATTCTGGTCACACACTACATTAAAAACACATGCTTTCCCCAATTTGGGAAGTGAAACCAGCTTTGAAGAATTAAAGGCCAGATTTTTTATTAAAGCATTTGGACGTTCTGTTTGTGATTTGTTATGAGTTGTTGTAGTTTGTCATGTTTTGGACTGTAGGAGAAAAGAAGATTAAAACTTTCAGCGACTGGCTGGGGTGTCCTTATCAGGGGATCGTCAGTAGGTGTAGTTTAGCCTCTGGGACCAGTGGTGATACAGCTGCACTCAGAAAGACTATGGCGTCAGTTTGGTTCTTCATTTTGATTGGAACATGCTATAGCGTTCTCAGTTCAGGTAACTAGTTTACAGAATGATACTGTACTTATATGAATGGGTCTCCTTTTTGTGTTTGGTGTTGTATAAAGAGAACATACAATTCTTTGGATTTTAGAGGACCATCAGCGGGACATGGACAGCTTCATTAGTGCCGTCGAGCAGGCCGAGGACTCCAACCCAGACCTGTCGGCACTCGCTCTGGTGAGGAGCCTTCGCAGGACGGCCGGACACGAGGACCCGCTCACCCTGCACTTCCTCGGGGCTTCCAACAACATCAGCCAAACCCACGCCCCTGTGCTCAACACCACACTCTTCAGCTTCTTCGACAAGGCCATCCACCATTATGTGACGGGCCACGGCGAGGAAAGAGGGGTGGTTCTGACCCGAGACGGCACTACCGTGGCCATCGCCCCCCTACTTTTAGGCATCGAGGTGGGGTTGAAAGCTAAGACGGAGGGCACCCCACCTCTCGGCGTGTTTCCCCTCACCTTGGCCAAAAACCTGGGTCTCTCGTTCCTCAGCCTCCAGGACTTTCCGCCCCCTCATCGTCTGGGGCCAGGCGGCTGCTGGGACAACTTGACCCACCCCAGGGCATTCCAGCTTTCTCGACTGCCCACTCTGGCCACCGACGCCCTGATCAACGGGGGAATGGATGGGGCCATCCTGGGCCTGGATCTTGCCAGTCCCCCCGCCTCTAAACAGCCTGGTAAACTCAGTAGAGTCCTGAAGGGCTATTACAACCGTGACTTGGAGGGGCAGGAGCTGGGAGATGTGCCCGGCCATGTCAGCCAGAAGCGCAGGGATACCTCCAGGGACCTGCTGGGCCCACTGGACACCCAGAGGCAGGTGATGGAGACTTTACACCTGGTGTGGAGGCTGGAGAAAACAAAATGGATAGCCATGGACACCGGAGTGGAGGAGGCTGTGAAGGAGGGCGTGTTGGAGTTTGTCCACAGGTACTGGGGTGAGTCTCGGCACAGCAGACCTCCACTTTAATGACGATTGAATGAAAAGTATTTTGTACTCTACTTTTAATAATGCTGCAAAGAAATGCATCTGAAATTGTGTACGGCTGAGATCTAAAGCAATGGTTGAAAAACAATGTTTCATACTGTGAAAAAACCCGCTTCTCTCTGGTTCCACCTCCACCTCCAGACTGCCCTCCTGTCATCTCCAGGTGTCAGTGGGGTGCGTCCCCCAAACGAGGTTCACCTTACCCCTTGGCGCTGCCCCTCCCCTTCCTGTACATCCACCACACCTATGAGCCGAACGCGCCCTGTCGCTCCTTCGGCCAGTGCTCCAGGGACATGAGGGCCATGCAGCGGTTTCACCAAGATGAGCGCGGCTGGCAGGACATTGCATACAGGTCATATGATGAGCCACGTTTACACAGGCAGCCCAGTTCCGATCTTCGGTCTTTGGACCAGTCGCGACGGACCTTCTCACTTCGGAGCTCTGTCGGAGTTCACGTGATTGGTCGAAATAGGAGTTTTTTTGAAAATACGTACATGAACCGGGCTGCCTGTGTAAATCAAAGACTTAAATTAAAAATTAACAGACTGAGACTCTAATATATTGTGTATTTGTAGTTTCAGTCCCAAATGCTAAAGCTGTCAATTGATGGCAAATTACAGAACGGGAGTTGAGTCAGAGACTAGTCGATGGAAGACGTCAGAGTTGTGAGAAATGCAACTGATAATTGTTCTTTGTGCTCCGCTCAGCTTTGTGGTAGGCTCTGACGGGTACATTTACGAGGGCCACGGCTGGCATCACCGTGGCAGCCACACCAGGGGGCAGAACTCAAAGGGTTACGGTGTGGCCTTCATCGGCAACTACTCCTCCTCACTGCCCTCCCGCTGGGACTTGGAGCTGGTGAGCCAACGTCTGGTCAAGTGTGGGGTGGATGGAGGGCGCCTGCAGGCCAACTACACCATCCACGGGCATCGGCAGCTGGTGGCTACCACCTGCCCAGGAGACGCACTCTTCTCTGAGATTAGCGGCTGGGAGCATTTTCGGGTGAGGCACTGTTCAGTGTTCTAGGTTGCAAGGGTTTGTCAGTGTTAAATGAATGTAAATCAAGTTGCACCAGAACTGCAGAGCAATATTCACTCACAAAGTAATTTCATACATTAGTGATGATGAACACAAAAATGTAGCTGTTTTGAGTCTGTATTTTCTTAATGACTTATTATTATAACAATCTTTTGCAGGAAACCAGCTCTTCCTAAAAGGACCAATGAAAAACACAGGCATGTAAAAAGCAGTGTGGAATACATTTTTGTTGTTTTCAAAACATCTCTTTGGATTGTATGGAGGTTCTAATTATATATCCATGATGAAAGTGCCTTTTACCATTCTAACAGCTTACAGTACAACACTCATTCTCGCCACCCTATTAACACTGCATCACATCAGTGTATTTTAACCGTGTCCAAACAGCCATGTCTATGTTCAGAACATGAAGAGACTGACACCCAGTGGCGGAGGAGTATATTTCACCTTTTTGATATTTAGCAGTCAATCCAGGTCAATTTACAGTTAGATACCTCCCGGCACCATACTTCAGTCTTAAAAAATATGCAGTGGTCTAACAGTGAATACAGTAGCCCACATTGGCATATACTTTTTATTAAATTTCTAAACTCTGATTTTGTTTTTGTCTCACATGTTTCAATATACTCAAAACCTATGATGAAACTTAATATCCAGTAACACCAGACTTTGTTGATACCTGGGCATATTGTACAATGTATTAATACGATCTTTCATACACTTTAAATAACACAATGTCATCACATGTTAAGGTATTTTCGCACCAACACCATTTTAAATGCTTGTGTCTCGGTTTCTCATGCAATTGGTTAAATAAAGTAACAGCGACTCTAATGACATAACGCTCGTGATCATAGGTGAATTGCCAAGTCTAAACATGAATACTGTAGCCATTAGGGGGTGTTGAGCGGAGTTGAGGTCACAACAACAGGAGGAAACATTTTTCCACCGGTCACCGCGGGACACTATTACAACACAACTGCATCCTGGCCATGGCACACCAACAATTTTTCGGGAGTCCGGCATAAAGGGCAACGCAAACTATCGATCCCTTGTGTTAAGGCCAGGCTCCTGTGAACTCAGTTGTGGATGTATATTTGATGAATGTGTTACCTTAGCCGGCGTGAATTAGCAAAAAGCTTCCAGGTTGAGCGAGTGTGTGATAAGAATCGACCGGCCAGGCGAGGTATTCATGGAGTTAACACCTGCGGAGGAATTGTCTTAACGAGACAGTGCTCATAATGGACACTTGGACCTCACAAAACTTAGATGGGAGAAAAATTGGGGTAGAATAAAAAAATCGACTGCACAGAAATGCTAGATAAAATGGATGATATGATTCTGACAAAAGTGAAGAGTGAATGCTCGAGATCTTCAGTTTCTTGGCAATTTCTCGCATGGAATAGCCTTCATTTCTCAGAACAAGAATAGACCGACGAGTTTCACAAGAAAGTTCTTTGTTTCTGTTTTGAGCCTGTAATCAAACCCATAATTGCTTATGCTTTAGATACTCAACTAATCTAAAGAAGGCCAGTTTTATTGCTTCTTTTATCAGCAGTTTTCAGCTATGCTAACATAATTACAAACAGGTTTTCTAATGATCACATAGCCTTTTAAAATGATGAACATCGATTAGCAAACACAATGAGCCATTGGAACATATTAATGATGGTTGCTGATAATGGGCCCCTGTACGCCTATGTAGATATTCCATTGAAAACCTGCCATTTCCAACTACAATAGATATTTCTGACATTTACAGTGTCTACACTGTATTTCTGATCAATTTGTTGTTATTTAAATGGACAACAAATGTGCTTTTCTTTCGAAAAACAAGGACATTTCTAACCGATACCTAACTTTTGAACGGAAGTGTGTATATACACCAATCAGCCATAACATTATGACCACTGACAAGTGAAGTGAATAACACTGATAATCTTGTTATCATGGCACCTGTCAGTGGTTGATGTGTTAGAAGCACAAAAAATGGGCACGCGTAAGGATCTGAGCGACATTGATAAGTGCCAAATTGTGATGGCTAGACGACTGGGTCAGAGCATTTCCAAAACTTCAAGCCCTTCTGGGGTGTTCCCGGTCTGCAGTGGTCAGTACCTATCAAAAATGGTCCATGGAAGGAAAAGTGGTGAACCGGCGACAGGGCCATGGGCAGCCAAGGCTCATTGATGCACGTGGGGAGTGAAGGCTGGCCTGTGTGGTCCGATCCAACAAATGAGCTACTGTAGCTCAAATTGCTGAAAAAGTTAATGTTGGTACTGATAGAAAGGTTTCAGAACACACAGTGCATTGCAGTTTGTTGCGTATGGGGCTGCGTAGCCACAGACCAGTCAGGGTGCCCATGCTGACCGCTGTCCACTGCCGAAAGTGCCTATAATGGGCATGTGAGCATCAGAACTGGACCACTGAGCAATGGAAGAAGGTGGCCTGGTTTGATGAATCACGTTTCCTTTTACATCACGTGGATGGCCGGGTGTGTGTGTGTCGCTTACCTGGAGAACACATGGCACCAGGATGCACTACGGGAAGAAGGCAAGCCGGCGGAGGCAGAGTGATGCTTTGGGCAATGTTCTGCTGGGAAACCTTGGGTCCTGCCATTCATGTGGATGTTACTTCGACACGTGCCACCTACCTAAGCATTGTTACCTGTACACTCTCTCTCTCTCCTCACACACACACAGCTATAACGAAACAGCCTCTTGCCAAAACCAGCCCTACGCAGTAATGCCTAATCCCTTTATCCCTCCAGATTCCAGAGATTTAACCATCTTTTCCAGTACACCACCATATTTTATTTTCCCCCTGCAACATATCTCAACATATCTTTTTCTGTGATGCTTTACTAAATATTTGAACCTCTCCAGTTGTACCATCCATTCTGATATAGTCTTTTTCTGATATAGATTAATGTTTTACCCAAGAGAATCACCATGTTTTCCGAAGATTGGACATGACTTTATAAATCTCCAAACAGTAGTATCTGTATGTTCCTATCAATGGAGAGACCATGACCCAACAACCAATTCTAAACTTGATTCCAGAAGTCTGCTGCCACTGGACAGTACCAGAACAGATGGTCCTCTTATTCTACTTCATAATGACAAAGTCTGCACAGAGGTGAGTGTTCAGTTCCCCATATGTTGAGCTTCATTTTTTGCAAGAAATTTAAAAAGTAGTTTTAACTGGAAGTAACGTATTGAAGCATCAAAAGTTGTTCTGTATATAATTCCATACACCCGATGCCATGGAAGTGGGACATCAACAGGTTTTTCCCAACTCTCCTAAATTCCTCATGGTATAGCAGTGAAATCCTTTGCCCTTAAACAGAGAAGATACATATTACGGTTTATACTGGTCAGTTTTAGCCGCACATGGTTTTTATATTTGGCAGATCGGCTAATTCAATTCTGTTTTGTTGTTCTTTATTTCTGCTTCCATTCTTGCGGCAGGGCTGCAATAAACTGATTAGGCTTTTGAACCAAACCTCAGGGGATAGAACTGGAGGAAGAACTATTGTTTTCGTTTTCTTTCATTGCTCTGCATTGCCTCTTTAACCCTATTTCCCATCCACCAGCAGCCTTCCTGAGCTGTTCAGCGAAGTGCCCCGAGGCATTCCGTGAAAGTCCTCAGCTGGGCATTGAAGTGCCAGGTGTGTCAAACACAATGGAAGAGGTGTTTAGTAACACAAAGAACACACAGGCCGCCGGAGACCTTCTGGTCTGTGGACATATCCTGAGTAAAGTGGTGCCATCCAATGTGTTGCCAAAGAAAGTCTGGGCAGATCAGCTGACTAAAGACAGATCAGTTACATAAAATGCACTCCAGAATTATTGGCACACTAGGTATATATGAACAAAAAATGATCTTGGACTCAAATAACCACTTGAATGTAACCTTTAATTGAGTGAATGATTTTCAAAGAAAGAAAAATAATCAAGAAGTAATTATTTTAGTAAAAACAATCAAATGTTTTTGTAACTACCTAGTAAGATACTATGTAACATCAAAAGTACTGCAATATTATAAAAACAAAAATATCAATATCTAGTAACTTACATGGGAGGTAGAACAGTCATTTTATGTGTCTAATAGTGCATTTTTTGTTTCATTTTTATGTCTAATAGTGGCACTAGAAAAATCTTATGACATAATCTAATCTAATTGATGTATATATTGAGTAAAATTATACTTTTTAAAGTTAATCTGAGTCATTGGGAACTCTTTATCGGTATGAGGTGACAGGCTAAATTCCCTTAGTCATCAAATCAACACGAGAAAGACCAAAGAGCACACAAAGGTTGTTGATCTTCACAAATCAGCTAATGGCTTTTAAACTCCCTTAATCATCAAATAAACATGAGAAAGGCCAAAGAGCACACAAAGGTTGTTGATCTTCACAAATCATCTAATGGCTTTAAAAAGTTAGCTACACAACTGAAAACACCCATCTCTAGTATTAGGGCAATAATTACAAGATGTAAAACAACTGGAGCTGTGATGAACCTGCTTGGAAGAGGATGCATGTGTATTTTGCACCCCCCCCCCCCCGCACAGTTAGAAAGATAGTTTACGTGGCAAAAGAATCTCCAAGGACCACAGTTGGAGAATTGCAAGAAGTTGGTTATACCTTTGGTCACCAAGTCTCCAAAACTATAATCAGACACCACCTCCATAACATCAAGTTATTTGGAAGGGTTGCCAAAAGAAAGCCTCACCACTGTCACCAAACCACAAGCCTGGCGTTTGCTAAATGTCATTGCAACTTTGATTGGAACCACTGACCACAGTTACAAGCTTTTGCAATGGCCATCACAGACCCCTCACCAAAATCCCATTTATGACCTGTGGAGTGAGCTGAAGAGGAGAGTCCACAAGCGTTAGGGATTTCTGTATGGCGGAATGGTCAATTTCTATGTGTTCTCCCACTTCATGAAACATTATAATAGATGACAGTGCTTTTGTCTTGGCCAAGAAGGCTGCAAAAAAGTACTAAATTCAAAGGTGGCAATAATTGTGGCATATATGTTTTTGAATTAAATCATAATTTCTTAATTACAAAATGGTTTTGGTAATAATTTTTCACTCTATTAAAAGAGAGATTCATATGATTGCAGCAAAGGTCCTGAGTTGTGTAATAGAGGTCGGGAGGTCAGCAGTGACCCAGAGGTGTGTAATAGAGATCAGGAGGTCAGCAGTGACCCAGAGGTGTGTAATAGAGATCAGGAGGTCAGCAGTGAAACATAGGTGTGTAATAGAGATCAGGAGGTCAGCAGTGAAACATAGGTGTGTAATAGAGATCAGGAGGTCAGCAGTGAAACATAGGTGTGCAGTGCTCCTGAGGTGTTAAGGATGTCTGAGGGAAACTTCATTCACCCAATGGACACAGGCCTGGCTACAGAGACAAGACATAAGAATCATCTAAAATAAACAAGAAAAGGAACCAGGGAAGCCTAGGTCTGCCGACCCACCATTAGAAGGGATGAATGTTGTTGCCCAAGCTGGATTCACTCCCCGGTTTACCATGTGACAGACTGGGTCTTTAACCACTACGCTGTTTAAACAACAGGTGTGGGTGCACGTGATACGTGTGTAGAGATGTCTGTTCACTTGCATTGTCTAACCAATTAGTCAGAACTCCACGGTTTTCAAAACTAGTTCCCTACATTAGTTAACATGCAAACCAACAACAGGTATAACAGGATCGCTACACTACATTCAACACGTTAAATTAGAAAGAGATTACTATAGATGGCTAGCTAACAGCTATACAGTACCTATAATAAAAACAATGACTTGAACCACTACATGGCTGGTTCGTTTCAATAAAAAACAAATAGACATTAGACTTGCTAGTTACTACGCCATGTGACCTACGCTATGTAAATCAGAAACGAGAGCAATATGTTGGTCGTCGGTGCAGTTCGTGCATCACAATATAACACAATGTTGTAGTCTATCCTGAACACATCATAATGCCTAATTTGTTCGGTCTGTGGCCAGGTTTGAACCCTGTTCGCCTGCGTGACAGTCTTGCGTCTCTAACCACTACGTTATTTAACAATAGTCAGTCAGTCAGTCAGTCAGTCAGTCAGTCAGTCAGTCAGTCAGTCAGTCAGTCAGTCAGTCAGTCAGTCAGTCAGTCAGTCAGTCAGTCAGGCGTTGTAGTGCCCTCCAATGTATCTACCAAAGGGATTAGATACATTATTATAATAGCTGCAGCAAGTAGTTTGTTCCTGACCAATCTGGGTGGTTTCTTTTAATCATTTTGTGTTGCATAGGTTTCCTTCGCTGTGGTTGTTGTTCACATTGGTTTTTTTTGAGATACACATTTTTAAAAAACGATGTTACATTTGTAACTTTCTTTGACATCCTTCATTTGTTTTCTTGCGAAACGTAGTTGAACCTGAAAATCTGACTGACCATCGGTGAAACTGCAGAATTTCACAGGTGCTTTTGTCACAGCTTTTAGCAGAAACAACACAGGAAGTGGCTTTCATAAAGTCAGTAGAACCTGCATGGCTGGCAGGAAGAGCTGTCGGTTGAGACAGGAAACTGAGCTTAACAGCCACTGAACACAAACAACCACAGGTATATGTGTCAGACGACCAACTGGAGAGGTTGATCTTCCAATGAACCTCATTAAATAAATACTCCATATTTACTGGTTGTAGTTAACATATGAAATCCAGATCTAACTTAGTTAGATAGTTGAGAGAAAATTAGTCCTAGATAAAGTTGTGAAATTCATGTCTCAGCTTCCCATTATTATAAAAGCATCAGGTCAGATGTCTCAATCAGTGTTTTAAATGTCTATATAAAAAGGAAGTTGTGAAGATATAACTTCCAGCTACGTGAAACAAAATACAGCTGACAAATGTTAAATCTATATGATTAAATGGATAGACCCATGCATTTACAACTGACATACAAAAAAGGGGAACGCCTTCAACAGATTTTTGAAGAAAAAAAAAAAACTCCCCTGCACTGTTCCTCTGCACGTTTAGAATATTTCAAAATGACAGAATGAACTGACCCATTTCCTGTGAACTGGAGGATAGCTTTACGGATGAAACAACTGTCTCTGTTACAATGAGCATGAAGTTAAAACAAACTGAAGAGGTTCTTAGGATTTTCTGAGGATATTTTAATCCCAACTACAAAATAATTCAAGACTGCTCTCTTCAAGGAAAGACCAGTTCTAAAAACATTACAGAAGGGTGGGAGGTATTTCTTAAGGTTAAAGGAGATCTCATGGAAAGAGATAGAAGAGGAAGTGCGAATTGAACGAGAGAGTAAAGAAACCAACAAATACCGACTTATGTTTTTAAAAACGTGTTAGTGACACGGTCAAAGGAAGCAACGGTTCAGTTTGACAGTGAGGTAAATGGGCGTGGGAAGCCACAGCACAGCGATCACACATCAAGCAGTCTGACTGATGTTGCCGGATGACATTTTGGAGCACAGGAAACAAGAAACAACCAAGAAAGAATAATGTGCAACGTCCAGATTGTTTTCAGCCTAGGTGATTAAATCTTGAGGGGACTTCAGGTAGCAAGGTTCGGAGGCTCTCTTAAAATCCATTCTTAAAAACAGTGAAAACCAGCAAATAGTTAGCCACAGCTATCAAAATGGGCACCAACCAGAAGGCCGAATCTGAACAAGCAGCTCAACAGATACCAGAGGAGTCCATAGAGAAAGACAAGGAGGCCCCTGTGGAGCCTTCTCAGGAGCCCTCCTCTCCTCCGGAGGATGTGGACCCTCTCAACACCTACAAGTGGCACACGGGCACCAAGGCCGCAACCCAGGATGCGGCGAGAGAAGGCGAAGGAGTGGCGCCAACGACATCAACAACAACCGCCGAGAAGGTGGAAAAGAGCACCACAAAATGGAGTAACAAGATGCAGAACTGGCGGAAAGCCCTGAGCGAGGATCCCGGGGACAGGGCCGCATCGTCCAGCCGAGGGGGGGAGACCCCCCGGCTCGAGAAGAACCCGGTGTCCAAGAAGAACCCCTTCAGAAGGGCCCTGTCTGAACCTCCGGGGTCGCTGTTCGCCACCCAGTCCCCGTCCACGTCCTTGCCCGCCCAGGGCGGGTCGGGACCGGGGCCCGGCGCGGAGGCAACGGGGACATCCCAAGCGGACACGCCGCAAAAGGGGGGCGGTGGGGCCTTCATCAGGAAGTACATGCGCACCGTCTCGCAGAAGCTCAAGAGACCACGGCTGCTGAGCAGAAACAGCAACTTAGCCCTCCTCCAAGGTGAGAGCCCAGATCGCACGCTGTAAGCCCAGAAATGTTTGCATTTTTGTAACATAGCCAATGCTCTGGTCTAGAGCGCGCTCGTCTTAAGATAGCCAGGTGGGATAAGCACACGGCTCAGCAGAAGTAAATACATTTTACTCGGCTAAATAATTCTGAGCAAAGTTAACATTAAAATGAGGTTCAAGGGTAGGTTCACAAAAAAAAAAACGGTGTTCATTTCCATTTATTTTTTCACTTTTCAAAAGTTAGGGCTTCACACACTTTTATCTCGCAAGCTGATTGTACACCAATCACCATACTTGAAACCAAACAAGCAACAGACATGGCTGTGTGTCAACTGTTCTGAGTACGGTTTCAAACTATGGGTTTGAATTTGCATTGAGTTTAGTCAGTCCCAGGAGTCTAGACCAGGGGTGTTGAACTCTTCCCCTATCCATGGCCTGCTGGTTTTCAGTTCTGCCTAATCATTCATGGACCCACAAGGTGTCCCGGATCTAAATCAGTCCCTGATTATAGGGTTGCAATAAATAAATGGAGTGGAGTGAAACTGGCCTTGAGATCCAGAGTTGATTTTGAGGGATCTAGAATTCTGTTTTGATTTTCAGTGGTTTTCTAACAGTGAATTGCTGACATCTGGTGGTGTGGTAGTGACAGTTCTAACACAATCAAATGCAGGTTTAGGCTGTCGGTCTGACATGGTTGATAATGGTAAGCATCTTCCACTTTGACAAAATGAGTCGCATCACACTAAGACCACTCAAGACCCATTTAAAACTCTACAGCAATGCAAATGGGAGAACTGAATTTAATGAGATGGATGGGAATGACAAATGCAATGGACATGATCATGTCATGCCTGATAATACGGGCTACGTGTTAGGATAATACGGTGCTACGTTGATTTCGGTGTATGTTTAGAAAAACAAACTGACACAGGATGTGTGAGAGAGCTATGGTTAATCACAGGCAAGGGGGAAGTGGAAGATAGCATCAAAACAAAATGAAATGCAAACCAATGGGAGGGGCTGTGTGAGTGGCCTTCATGCCATGTTTAAACAGAACCAGAAAACAACTGCGTGTGCAACGTTCTCCCAAACATTCCTCTGTCTTATTCAAGGTCTCCTCAGACTATACTGTGCACAGGACGACTCTGGGAGACCTGAAGTGTTGCCAATGTCAAATATGGTAGGGAATTGTTAAAATATATAAAAGACCCACCCGTGTCTTGACTCAGGCATCACATTTTTGGTCTATCCCATTGTCCATCCCATTCTCAGTGTTTATCCAATTGTCCATCACATTATCCATCCCATTTCCCATCCCATTCTCAGTGTCTATCCAATTGTCCATCCCATTATCCATCCCATTGTCAGTCCCATTGTCAGTGTTTATCCCATTGTCCATCCCATTATCCATCCCATTGTCCGTCCCATTGTCAGTGTTTATCCCATTGTCCATCCCATTATCCATCCCATTGTCCGTCCCATTGTCAGTGTCCATCCCATTGTCCATCCCATTATCCATCCCATTGTCAGTCGCATTGTCAGTGTCTATCCCATTGTCCATCCCATTATCCATCCCATCGTCCATCCAATTATCAATCCCATTGTCCATCCCATTGTCTATCCCATGGTGTACTTCTCACGGTCTGTGTGTGTGTGTTTGTGTGTGTGTGTCTAGTAGGTGCGAGCGAGCCTACACCAGTTCCGCAAGAGCTCACCAGACTTCCATGGGTTCCTCCCCAGGAAGTCCCAGTTTGGGACATCAACAACTGTGTCCTGGAGGACGGACAGATCCTCATCACCCCAGAGGACGAGGTACACCCCGCTTACATCACCACCCTCACTGTTACCATCCCAGCTGACCCATCACCAGTATCAACATCGGGCACCTCTGTGAAACGAAACTTAGTCAACTTGAAGCATCACATTTAATAGCTGAAAAGTCACGCTTCTTGTGACATCTAGTTTTTTCTGTAAGTGTATATCTGTTCTACTCCCTCTCTCAGCCAGTAATGTGGACCCGGAACAGAGTCAGCAGCTGTCTGTCAAACCTCAGCATGCAGAACCTGGCAGATGTCAACTTGGGTCAGTACCCCGGTACCACCACATGGCTTGAAGTAAATTCCTTTTGTATGGATCACATGATAAGGAAACAACAAGTGTAGAGTGACAGGATTTAGACTCAATAGGCATTTCAATGGGGTTTCTGGAATAAACTATTACCTTACTTACTTAAATAACCTTCTAACATCACCACAGATAATAAAGTAAAAAAACAGTTAATCGACAAGTCCACTTTTCAAAGTGAAGTCCACTTCTCCACAGAAGATTACAAACTATGAATTAGAAGTACTCAGTTGTGTTCACCAGTTTTGGAAAGTTCCAGAGGAAGAGCTAAATGACCAGGTAAACAGAGTTCATAACTAATCAGTGAATTTTATTGATAATTTACACTCTTCCATTTTATTTAACTGATCACTGGTTTTGAACTCCTTTTTACCTAGTTATCAAGATATAATTAAGATAGTTCCCTAATGTGGTGAACACAGCCGAAGCCAGTTGAGCACTTTTACTTTTTCTTTTTACACCTCTGCTTCTCGGTTGACCTTCAGAGACATACAGAGCAGGGTCATAGTAACTTTGCTAATAGAGCAGCCTTTCGGCAGCAGGAAAACCATTAGAGAGTATAGTATGCTGACAGCAAAGCAAGCAGAGGAAATGGCTGACGTTATTATGCGTGCATACGGCTGTCAAATTGCTTCCTCTAAATTTTTTGGGTAGATAGCATCGCGTCTGGGTGTTCCAAGAGACTTGACAGGGCTGGCAGAGAGGAGCGCAGGTCTTTTCGTAGTGTAGCAGCTCTCATTCATGTTTCTGGTCCGGAGCTTGTCCCAGTTTCAGCTTTCTTTTGATTTGGTTATATAATGTTGTATATAGGTTGAGTCTTTGTGATGACCACACTGGCAAGGCCCATTTGGTAAACATAGGAGAATTATGAAAAGAGAACCACTGGAAAGTGATTAGGTGAAAAAGTCTGGACATATCTCCCTCTCAATGATGGGATTTAGACGATGGATCGCATGTCGAGGCGGGCTGGGTAAGCAAAGGCTTTCTAAGTAACTTTGCAATGATTACTTTTGATTCAGATGAATCCTTGACTTGATGATGTAAACAAACGAAATAACATCAGCGGATTTTGAAAGAATGCTCTAAAGTGATGTTGAGGGCTTATGGCTTATATTACATCCTCAGGTAAATGGCTGGTGTAGCTCCACTGCTCAGGGCATGGCTCTTACGATGCCATGGTCGTGCATATCCCATGGGGGGCCATTACAGTATGAAAATGACTTGGCTTGGTGGATTTTGGGTCTCTGGAGGTCTCCAAACCAATTTCATCAATGTCGGAATTGTACGCTGCATTTTCAAGGTTGAGACAATTTTATCCAAGCCACTAGAACAGTTACATCCGGTGTAAATGAGTCAGAGCTCTTATCAGTATGAATGTGACACTGCGCACAGGATCCCACAATCTACTTATCTTACAGTTTAGTTTCGGCTGAGACTTCAGTTAGTGGTTTTCAATAACAGGTCATAGCAGGTGAATCAATGATAAGGTAGACATCTGCTTTGACTGAGTAATATTCAGTCCATATTTTGTGTAGTTGCGGTATATTTTCTTGTCTTCAGTGGAATTGCAGAAAAGGGGGAACTTACTACACTTCCCCTGTTTTTTTATGAAGAGTGTGCAATTAAGTTTAGGGTATACCAAAAGTATATCAAAAATCGATTGTCCTTCCCTGTTGGTTTCCAACCAAAGAAGGACATCTATAACGTGCTGTAAGTTAGTGGTTTGTGAGGTGAACAATGTATCGTTGTTCAAAAATATTTAGACAGTGAAACATTTTTGGTCTTTTCAGACACATTAAATCGCAGAGACTATGGGGTGAAAGTGCAGACTGGTTGAATCATTTATGAATTACAGCAGGTTTTGTACATAGTCTCACCAGTTTAGTGTAGCAAAGGTTTATCGACAGATTCACATTATGTAAAATAAAAAAGTCATGCGTTGTACTTGGTTGCATATCCTTTGCATGTTATGGTTGTCTGAAGTGGGACCCATAGACATCACCAGACCCTAGGTATCTTCCCTGGTGATACTCTGCAAGCCTGTACTGCAGCCATCTTCAGGGGTGTCTTCAGAAATTAAAATGGATGCTCAACTGGATTCAGTTGATGTGATTGACTTGGCCTGTCAAGAACATTCCACTTTCTAGCCCTGAAACATTCCTTGGTTGCTATGGCAGTGTGCTAATTGTCCCGCCTGCATTTAGAATGTGTTCCGAGGCATTTCGTTGTATCTGGGCAGACAATATGTTTCTTTACATTTCATCCTGCTGGTACCATCAGCAGTCGCATCAGTGAAGGAAAGAGGCAGTCATTCACGGCCGAGCCAAAGCACTACCTCTATCATTTTTCACAAACAAGGTGGCATACATCGGACCATGGTGGTTCCTTTCATTCCTCTCACTTTCTTCTTTTCAGCTCTCTGGTACAGGTTAACTGTCATCTCATCTGTTCATTTCCCTTTTTTCCAGTACTCTACGGGCTCTTTCTGGTCAACTTAACCAAACTGCAACCTAAATGTTCGATTCTTGAGGCTTACCAGTGGTTTGCATCTTATGGTGTACCCTGTGAATGTCTGCTGGTGTACTCTTATACGTAGGGTAGTCTTTGCACACAGCCCCTCCTTATGTCTATATATGCCATATCTACTTCCTGGAGAGTGTTCCGGAAGTGTTATTACGATTTTTTTTCTTTATCATTGAAGGTATTCTTTATTTGTTCATCGACTGTTGAGGTCTTCCTTGGTCTCCCAGGTTGCCATTACTGTGCTCACCAGGGCTTTCTTTCAACCAAACAAAACATTTTTGCATGCCTAATTTTTTTTGCAAGGCCATGTCTCTGATTTGTCTCTGACTTGTCTGCCTCACCATGGCCACCTTCACTTCCACTGATGCTTCTTTGAACTTGGAACTGCCTTGTCAGATTTCTTGAAGCCCTGAAATAGGAAGACTATGTACAAAACATTATAGTGTAATATCAACAACAAAAATATGTCACTGTCCAAATATTTTGCAGCAAATAAAATTCATGTCAAAAGTGTGTTTACACATTTACCTGCTAACTGTGTGGATGTCCTGGACCTGCAGAATGCAGCCCCGACCACATGGCCCCCACTGGTGGCCCCAGGATGAAGGGCCAAGAAGGAGGCGTGAGGGTGAGTGCTGCATACCGCACAGATGACGTTTTAATTACAAAATTACATGATTCACAATAGCTCTGGGTTTTCTGAGGGTTCTTTTGGATTCAAGGCCTAACCACTATTCCCGTGGGGATGAATTTAACTTTAATCTGCCATATCTTCTTACTTTGGCCCCTTTCATTTGCTTCTTCCCTCCTCCTCTATTTCTAGGGGCTGATCAAGCGCCGTTTCTATGGTGGAGGCATGCGAAAGAGCAACACGCAGTTAAACACCATTGGGCGGAGCAGGTACACGTTCAGTCTCCTGGGGCTGTTGGTGTTTAAGGAAGGCTGTTGTCCTTCATGAACTCATACTGAACTCCTCACTGTCTGTCCTCCAGGCTCCATGGTTCACGAGAGTCTGTGTCCATCCCAGTGAGCAATGCCGGAAGCCTGGATCTGAGCGCAGACACCAGCACGGTTATCAGGCCTGTACACAGCTCCATCCTGGGGGAGAAATACTGCTTTGAAGTAGATCCTGATTTTTTAACTATTATCTCCACACTTGTCCAATGTGTCAAAGTGACTATACCAAGTATTAAATGGATTGTTCAGGATTTTGGCTATGAAGCCCTTCAGCTACTTTGCCATAGATTATCTTGTGGATATCATTTTAAATCTCTGTGTCCTGTATGAAGAAAGTTTCAGTTTCACAAGACATTGTTAACTAGCGTTAACGCAAGGATTGGAAGTCTACAGAAATGGATGGAATTATTGTTTTTCCCAAAGACCTCCAGTTATTGTCCTAATGCTAGTTAGAAACTGAGGCATTGCTAGTTGGCAACATTGTTCAGACTGAATGTGGAGACATAAAATAAGAATTCATCTGACTTCATTGCCAACATTATACCTTGAACATTATTATTCTATCGTGAACATTTACTTATGTGCTATCTAATAATATCTCTGAATAACCATTCCCTGTATTGTGTCAACACCACTGCTATATTGTCATCCTAGGTCATAAACTCTGAGAACAACCATTGTTTTGGATGCACCTCAGCTGCTGAGAGGGACCGCTGGATAGAGGACCTGAGAAGAGCCGCCCAGCCCAATAAGGCAAGGAAACTATTTTGAACAGTTAATCTTCCAGAAACGAGTCAATGTCACATTGCCACGGTGTGATGAGAATCCATATCGTGTACTCAATGAGCGACGTTCTGCCCCTGTTAGGACAACTGTGAGCGGACAGAGAACTCCCTCAGTCTGTGGGTGAACGAGGCCAAGGACCTGCTCCCCAAGAGGCGCTACTACTGCGAGCTGCACCTGGACGGCACCTTGTTCGCGCGCACCAGCAGCAGAGCCGTGGGCAAGTCGTCACAATGCTCCAGCTTGGCTGGCGATGGCGCTGCTGGAGCCTCGAGCGGGGGGCTTGGAGGCAGCGGTGGGGCGGCCGGTGGTTGCCAGCTCTTCTGGGGGGAGTTATTCGAGCTAGATAACTTGCCGTCAATATCCCAGTTAACATTGCACCTCTTTCGTGACGAAGAGTCCAAGAAGAAACGTCACTCCCGCGATGAGTCCACTCTGCACCCCCTGGGCAGTGTCACCATACCGCTGGCCGACATCAGGGGCAGGGCCTTCCAGGAGAAGTGGCACCCGATCATCCCCTACAAGGCATCTGGTGCCGGAGGGACCAAAGAACAACTGGGAACTCAGGCTTCGCTGCGCATCAAGGCCCGCTTTCAGAACCTGCAGGTGCTGCCCATCGAGAAGTACAAGGAGTTTGCGGAGTACGTGACGGTGGATTACGTGGGCATGTGCAGTAACCTACAGCCACTGCTCTCCGTCAGGGAGAAGGAGGAGCTGGCTGGGGCACTGGTCCACGTCTTGCAGAGCATTGGCAAGGCCAAGGTGAGCAAAGAAAAGAGGTGACCACTGCTTCAGGGTGACTGTTCAATGTATAGAGTAGACCTTGACTATAGTTTTTTAAAATGCTGATTCTGTGTGCTTGTGTGTCAGGAGTTCCTCATCGCGTTGGGAAGTGAAGAGGTGGAGCGCCTTGGAGAAAAGGAGGCGCTGATCTTCAGAGAGAACACTTTGGCCACCAAGGCCATTGATGAATATATGAAGTTGGTTGGGCAGAAGTACCTCATTGACACCCTTGGTAAGGAATCTTTCTGGTTGAAATGAGCTACCGAGCTTAGCGAAACCCAATTTCCTCCTGTGTGTCAGAGGCATTCTTAGGCATTTCTTCATAACGTGAAAAATGGTGCCATCCTTCTTTTCATTCAGGGGAATTCATTGCTAGACTGTACACCTCTGTGGAGAGCTGCGAAGTGGATCCTCGCAAATGCTCTGCTTCGGAGCTGTCAAACAACCAGCGGAACTTAAGGGAAAGCTGTGAGGAGGTGGTGCAGAAAATCACAGAGATGCACGGGTGAGTGCCAAAAATACATAATGGGAACCAAAATAAATAGAAAGACATAAATTCACAAGAGAAGTCTGAGCATTGAGAATGCAATCAGATATACCTTGTCTGTTAACCCCACAGCTCGTTCCCTGAAGAGCTGAACAGGATCTTCTCCAGCTGGGTGGAGCTGTGCGAGGAGCAGGGGAGACCTGAAATCGGCCAACGCCTCATCTCTGCCTCGCTCTTTCTACGTTTTCTGTGTCCTGCCATTCTCAGCCCCTCTCTGTTTGGTCTCACACAGCCCTATCCAGAGCCTGCCACCTTACGAACCCTCACCCTAACTGCCAAGGTTATCCAAAACCTGGCCAACTTCACCTTGTGAGTGTGTCATTTTCTGTCTACACCTCATCTACATATATTTGGTTACCAACCTTATCTTCCAATCTTCCAAACACAATATGTTGAAGCAGTGTTATATACAATAAACAGTGCGGAAAGTTTTAAACCCTACAGGATTTTCTAAAACATGGTCAGATCTTCATTTTAAGTCGTTGATGCATTTCTTGTGTAATCAAGCACTAGCCAGTCTATCTGTTGTGTTAAGCAAATCTGGAGTGTTCTCCTCCAATTGCATTGGTCCTGTTGAACTCAGCTTCCCAATATTTAGATTTTATTTTTTTTAAAACTGACCAATGTACCTCTGAAAATTATGGAAATTATAAACTTGAAAGTTATTCAGTTAAGGATGAATAGCACCACCAATAAACATTCCCAAACCAGATGTCCAATAGGAATCGTTCCTCTACTCCTCCTCTGACAGGTTTGGGGAGAAGGAGGAGTATATGCTGTTCATGAATGACTTCCTACAGCAGCACTGGGAGAGGATGAGGAGTTTCCTTCAGACTGTTTCCAGCCCCGACATAGAGATCACAATGACATCGTTCGATGGCTACGTGGACTTACCTTTACGCTTGGCTGTCCTGCATAACCTGCTGGTCGACATAATTTCCCCAATGGAGCAGGTGGGCATAAGTCAACTTGGCCA
This sequence comes from Esox masquinongy, assembly GCA_016801175.1. Taxonomy (NCBI): domain Eukaryota; kingdom Metazoa; phylum Chordata; class Actinopteri; order Esociformes; family Esocidae; genus Esox; species Esox masquinongy. Next base: position 66,785 of record JACXGI010000360.1, read on the forward strand.
AAAACAGGGCGGGGCTATGAAAAAGCTGAATGTTCCCACGGTATGCTTAATTTTCTTTCTTTCATTTAACACTTATTTTACCAGGTCAGTTGATTCTCATTTATATCAATTACATGGAGAATAGGTAAATGGAGAGGAGTTGGAAGCTTTGGATGATTAGGTAGCCATGTTTGTATGAAGACTAGATTGGATATTTTGCCAGGACCCCAGGGTTAAAACCCCTACACTTAAAATCAGTTCCAAGAGTCAGCACACCTGGTTAACATTCCACCTGAAAGACTTCACTTAAAGCAGGACAATGTTCCCTTCCTGGGCTGGGTCTCTGGGATTTCATCTTTAGGACTTAGGGATGAGTGCCCCATACTAGCCCCCCAACCCAACCTCCAACAGCATCTGAACATCTCATCCAGGCACCAACTAGGACTGAACCTGCTTAGCTTTAGATGCCATGCTTCTGGTAACTAACATGCAGTTCACTTCTCTTCGTCAGGACACCATAGACAAACTGCATCCACTGCCTTGGATCCTGAACCAAATAACAGAATCGCTAGGCCCTGACATCCAGCGGATCACTGTTAACAGGTGAGGTTGACGAGTGCTCGTCTGTGCGTGCAGCCCACTCTCACGGTACATTGTTTCATAATTCACTTACTAAGTGATGTACATACTGATGGATGTTCTGCCGGTAGTGTTTTTGTTTTACATTAATTGCAAGCTATGCTATAACAATATTCACATGTACATCAGATCCCACTTGATTTCCTTCCGTTTTTATCCACGACAGCAACATTGCTCAGTCCAAGCCGACCTACGTGCCCCCTAAAGACCTGGGCAAGTACAGCCCTCTGCACAACTCCCTGCAGCAGCTGCCCACGGATGCGAAGGGTGGCCATCGTAAGGAGAGTTTTCAGAGGGGCAATCGGGACAGGAGAAGTGCGCGAGAAAGGAAGCCAGTATCCAGAACCCAGAGTGCTCCCCACAGGCGACCGGTGCAACCAAAGCAACCACTAAGGAGACAGAGCAGCACTGAGAATCTACCGCTTGATGACCAAGAGGCTGAGCAGGAGACCAACCCACCGCTAGACATTTCATCACCACAGAACGTAAGTTGTAGACGGGTTTCAACTGAAGCGATCAGGGTCGGTCAGATGGGAAGACAGGGAGAGTGGTAGCAGGTTGGATTCAAACCGGTCGCGCGGCTTTAACCGCTCGACCACACAGGCCACCGACTACGAAAATGAGACAGGATAAGATAGATGTTGATGAGATGTGGTACCTACGCTATGACGCTGTGGTTGTGCTGAGAATGGATGAGTGGGAGGAAGCAGTGATTCTCATGAAGGCATCCTCTTCTTGTGTCAGAGTGTTGGTGTCAAGGCTCCACCTGCTCCGGTCCCTTGGATCAAAGTGCCTCACAGCAATGAGCCATACGAGATGAAGACAGAGAACGAACAGATCAACCTTCTGGACAGGGTGGGTGCATCTAAATATCTATTGACCATGAATCCAGCTCCTAAATGAAAATACCTGAAAAAAAGAAAGGAATTGATCAACATGATATTCATTTCTGATGACAAACATCTGATTCACCCAGCATACCCAGGAGCTGTCGGAGCTCCGCTTGGGGGTGGAGCAGGTGACGGAGCGTGAGTTGGAGATGGCCAAGCGGCTCGAGGACTTCATCGTCCAAAGCCAAGATCAGAATGCCTTCCTCCTGGCTGAGGTCAATGAGCTGCGGAATCTCCTGGCTTTGCGCGAGGAACAGCTTGCCAGCGCCACTTTCAGGTGAGATGGTGGAGTAAGAGGAGGAGCGGTCATAAAATGTTTTTAACCTGAGCTAAACTTGTATGTTTATCACTATTGTATCTTTATGTATCTGTCATAGACTGGGAGTTATTGAGGAAGAGAGGGAGGAGGATGAAAGGAAGATTAACGTTGCCATGGCAGCAGCTGAACGAATGAATGTACTGGTAAGGCTGTGATAAATCTCGAACCAAATTGTCAACTTTAAGATGACATGAAATATAAGATCTTTAACCTATTTATTATCCTTCATCTTACCTGGTAACTTGAATTGAAAAAGCAAAAAAAATGGAGCTGTTTGTTTCTGTGTACTCAGGAGGAGCAATTTGCAGACCTGATGAAGGAAAGGCAGCAGTTCGGTGGAAACTACACAGGTGTTCAGAACAATGTACAGTACCCTGAGATCGGGGCCAATCATGTTAACAGCAACTGAAGTCAGAGACTGCCAGCACAGAGATTTCAATATAACCTATGCGTAGTTTAGTCCCTTTAGCTTTCATGTTTTTTAAACCATACTGGCTGCAGATCCAATTTTTCTGGATCTTGAGTCCACTGGACCAAAAGATCCAGAGTTTCTTTAAGCTTCTGCGTGTGTGGACATTAAGTTCAACAGCATGCCACAGGTTAAAATACAAAGCTGGGCTTTGTTATACAGTTTATCACCTTCTGTTCTTAAATATGTTCAATGTACATAATTCAAAACAACAGTGTCGGCTGCTTTGAAACACTGTATCACTCAAGAAAATGTCATCACCATGAAATTAATTAAAATAAAAACAGTATTTGCAGAAAAATACTGATGGATGTTCTGCCGATAGTGTTTTGTTTTACAGTAATTGCATGCTATGCTATAACAATATATTTGGTTCTGTAATGTGGACTACTTTATATATTGTGACCTTGCAGTAATTGATTCAGCTTTGATCTAATTTCCCAGAGTAACTGTTCTCTACAAGCAGAACAGACTGTCTAGAGAAACACGTGAATAACATGATTTCCACATACACAGATAATCAAAAATGTATTTCCATTACAGGTGTTTGTTAACTTGTGTTATTGCGTTTGTTTGGCCTTGTGACAAAATGTGTGGAATAACATTCAGTACTTCACTTGGGGCTGTCACAGCACTGTACTGGTTCCTTTTTTGCAGAAATGGATAGGCTACAGCAGGGCACTGCTATAAAGCAAGAAATCTAGCCTCTTACTGGCACAGATTCACACAAGTAATCAAAGCAGAATGCAGGTGGGATGTAACAAATAACAATCACGAATGGGCATTTATATCATGGAGGTCGGTGTCCCGTGCCACATATTCAGTATTCTGACCCCGTTTAGCACAATTACTGATAAATACAAAATGTAATGATGAGAATATCCATTCGAACAGTTTGAGGTTTTACCCACCAAAGTACTGAAAAACACATCGGGGTCAAAGACTTAGTCACTCGGTTGTAGTCATGATCTGGTTTTCTGTAACTCTAAAATAATAGTAATTATTTTTGTGTTCATGTATTTTTACCAAATGTTTTGTAAATCTTAGGAACCACCCAGAATGTCCTTTTCTTTATGTTATAAGCCAATTTTGCTGAGTAGTACAAATCAAGCTAGCAAGAGCTGATTAGCGTTCCCTCTAGCCATAAACTATAATGTTGTGTGATCACTTTCATATACCTGGAGCCAGTGGCGTAACTGCATCACTTCCCTATACCTGGAGGCAGTGGTGTAACTACATCACTTCAATGTACCTGGAGCCAGTGGCGTAACTACATCACTACAATATACCTGGAGCCAGTGGCGTAACTACATCACTTCAATATACTTGGAGCCAGTGGCGTAACTACATCACTTCCATATACCTGGAGCCAGTGGTGTAACTACAAAACCTTCATATACCTGGAGCCAGTAGTGTAACCTCACCACTTCCATATACCTGGAGCCAGTCGTGTAACAACATCACTTCAATATACCTGGAGCCAGTGGCGTAACTATATCACTTCAATATACCTGGAGCCAGTGGCGTAACTACATCATGGGTGCCTGTGCAAGACGTTTCACTGGGCCCATTTAACAAAATTAGTTAGTTTCAACCGGTCATCAGGAGGGATCAGCCAAATAATGAAATTTAAACTTTAACATGGAGATGGCCACTGTGGCACAGTCCAAACAGGAACCCGCGCACGCACGCATGCACGCACGCACGCACGCACGCACGCACGCACACACGCACACACGCACACACAATAATTTAACTGATGCACAAAAGAGACCTCTTTCCATCTCTATGGTTGCTACCTGAAAGCAACATCTCAATCAAGTTAATTTATTCAGTTAGGCATGATTGGCTTCAGGTGGGAGTCAGGTAAAGGGTCAAACATAGACTATATAAGCTTCTTAGAGGCCAGCAGAAGACATTATTTGTTGATAACAAATACTATCTTTAAGATGGGAGCGGTGACAGGAGTTCTTTTTGTGCTGACTTTTAGGAACTTGAAAGGTTTGTTCAATTATGTTTTATTTCTTGGTTTTACTTGAATAGGTTTGTTTGTGGAAATGTTTGACTAAGCTTGAAATGACTTCCTGTTCAACATTTGCACTCGTGTTGTCATTGTATCTGTTGTGTGACTGTAACACAAGTTTTTTCCCCAGAGTTTCTCGTTTCCCTATTGAAAAGTCTCAAGAGGATAGAGGGCACATCTCTGCTGTAATCTCTGGATAAGTGTTCCTTTCCTGTTTCTATCATATTCCTTGTGGCAATGGTTTGTCTTCGTAAGGTGCTGTTTTATTTAAACTGAACTACTCTGCGGTTGAATTAGTAGCTCTAAATAAAAATGCTTAGTGGTCGACCTTTAAAGGATCATTGTATATTATAATGCTTAACTAGAAACATCCCTGGAAATGCTGATCCAGAATTCTCCTACCAGAATTTCTAGAAAAAAGTGGCACTGTCTTGTGGTACATTATAACAGATGTTGAATGACAAAGATGTGCTTCTAACTGTTCCTGTAATTTGTCTAGGTCATTTACACATCAATGCCATCACCACTCAAGTCTTGTCTACCACTAGTTTGCTATCTGCCACGACTGGTTGGTCTACCACCACTGCAACCAACTTGTCTAATGATTATGGCCCCTATAGTTCAGAACAAGCCGCAATTAATGGCTGGTCTACCACTACAAGTGTACCATCTTCCACAACTAATTTACTTTATACCATAAACCGATGAGCCAAAACACCTGCCTTATGCTGTTGGTCTTCTGCGTGCCATCAAAACAACGCCGACTCGCCGAGGTATGGACTCAACAATACCCCGGAAGGTGTCCTGTGGTATCTGACACCAAGATATTGGATCGGACTTGTTTGTCCAGCACATCCCACAGATGCTCAATTGGATCGAGATCTGGGGAATTTGGAGGCCAAAGCAACACATTGAAGTCGTTTTGTGTTCCTCAAACCATTCCTGAAACATTTTTGTTTTGTGGCACGGCGCATTATCCTGCTGAAAGAGGCCAATGCCATCAGGGAATACCGATGCCATGAAAGGGTGCACATGGTCTGCAACAATGCTCAGGTAGGTGGTACATGTCAAAGTAACATCCACATGAATGGCAGGACCCAAGGTTTCCCAGCAGAACATTGCCCAAAGCATCACACTGCCTCCGCCGGCTTGCCTTCTTCCCGTAGTATATCCTGGTGCCATGTGTTCTCCAGGTAACCGACGCACACGCACCCGGCCATCCATGTGATGTAAAAGGAAACGTGATTCATCAGACCAGGCCACCTTCTTCCATTGCTCCGTGGTCCAGTTCTAATGCTCATATGCCCATTGTAGGTGCTTTTGGCAGTGGACAGGGGTCAGCATGGGCACCCTGACTGGTCTGTGGCTACGCAGCCCCATAAGCAATAAACTGCGGCGCACTGTGTTCTGACACCTTTCTATCAGTACCAGCATTAACTTTTTCAGCAATTTGAGTTACAGTAGCTCGTCTTTTGAATCGGACCACACCTTAGCCGCCCATGACCCTGTCGCCATTTCACCGCTTTTCCTTCCTTGGATCACTTTTGATAGGTACTGACCACTGCACACTGGGAACACCCCAGAAGGGCTGCAGTTTTGGAGATACCCAGTCGTCTAGCCATCACAATGTGGCCCTTTTCAAAGTCACTCAGATTCTTACGCTTGCCAATTTTTCCTGGTTCTAACACATCAACTTTTAGGACAGAATGTTCACTTGCTGCCTAATATATCCCACCCACTGACAGGTGCCATGATAATGAGATTATCGTTGTTATTCACTTCACCTGTCAGTGGTCAATGTTATGGCTGATCGGTGTACACCTGTAAAGCCGATCCTGGCGTAAATGAACCTCACAGCCGACGTCTGACTGTGATAACCACATAGAAAAACATTATCAAATAAAAATATTTATTATAGAGGCCAGGCACAGGCCCCCCACCCACCATGGGCCCTGGGGCAGCTGCATCTCGATAGCTACGCCAGGGCCCCACATCCTTTTCTAAATGTTTTAACGGCATAGATGACATCCTAACAATTGTCAACTATTCTCTGTTTAATGACACTTTTCCTACTGCTCTTAACTGCCTTACTAAAACTGCTACTAAGGTAAAACCGCTACTAAAATGCACAATAGACTCAAGCGTTAAGCAACTACAGACCTACCTTTTTGATCTAAATGCCTTTTCTACTTTTCCAGGCTGGTTTCCACACACAACATAGTACAGAAACAGCTCTCCTAAAGAATGTATGCAACCTTTAGGTTAAACACAGACAAAAACCTGTCTATCGTTGTACAACTGGACCTAAGTGATGCCTTTGACACCATAGATAACAAAATTCTTCTAGACAAGCTTCAAAATTGGGTTTGACTATCTGGTTCAGTTTTAATCTGGTTCAAGACGTAGCTCCCTGGCAGAAACTTTTGTTGCCCTTGGTGACCACAAATCAGAGACAAAGATATGTGGAGTTCCATAATGCTTGATTTTGGGTTCTATACTGTTCAACCTATACATTCTTCTTCTTGGCACCACAATTAAAAAGCATTTTAGGAATTTTCACAACTACACTGTGAAAATGTAAAGTTGACACAACTTTCAAGTAACTGTAGCCCCATTCACACTGATTAAATGCATCATAGACATTAACCTATGGATGGCACAACATCTTTTGCAATTAAACAAGGACAAAACTGAGGTTTTGATTATTGGTACCAATATCCAAAGAGAGGAACTGACTGCTCTTGATCAACACTCAACCCATCATGCAAAAAAATCTTGGTTTGATTTTAGACTTTGACCTGAATGTTGAGGCCCATATCAGACAAGTGACGAAAACAGGTTTTTACCATTTAAGGAACAAGGCAAAGGTCAGCCGTTTCTCTGCCAGGCAAACATTGAGAGACTGATTCATGCATTTATCACTAGCAGACTTGATTATTGCAACTCTCTACAGTCGGGCCTTACCCAAAAAAGTATTGGCAAACTGCAATTAATTCAAAATCCAGCTGCACGTGTTCTTACCCAAACCAAACAGAGAACACACCACCTATTTTAAAGACTCTACATTGGCTGCCTGTGAATTTTAGAATTGATTACAAAGGGTCGCAACCAAAACTTTTGGTGAAGCCTCTTTTAGCCACTAAGGACCTGTCCTTTGGAACAGCTTGTCAGATTTGCTGGAGGACACAGATACTTTTGACATTTTTAAAAAAGGCCTTAAGACACAGCACTTTAGCCTGGCTTTCTAAAAGATTTTCTTCAACTTATAATGTAGCCATTAATCCCCTTTGTTTTAGCCTCTTATTTTTTTTTTTTAAATCTCTTGTACATCAGTTAACCTCTTCATTTATACCTTTACTATAATTCAAACATTTTGTCAAAGCATTATTTATACATTTTATTTTGACTTTTACCTTTTAAAGCACCTTGAAATGCATTTTGTAAGAAAGGTGCTATATAAATACTTTGATTTTATTTAGTACAGCATCTTCCTCACCTATCACTTATTATAACTGCAGACATCTTGTATAACTCTGCAGTACTGGCATCGCATATAACACCGAAACTGGCTCTCCTATTACCACTGGTATGATGTCCTTAGAAGCCAGAAGTAGAGAGACTCAAGTAGCACTACTAGTCTATAGCCAAAGCTTGCTGGTAATGAGTATGTGAATTCTATTGCCTTCGAGCACTTTCACCATGATGGATGGTTTTTGAAGTAAAATGGAGATCATGACCCACACGTCTACATGTCCCTGTTTTTACCACAAATAAACAATTTTTAAATGCAATACTTGTCACTTTAGAATTGTTTTGATGGCTCGTACTTGATGTCAAAGATTGAGTCAATTCATTTGGGTAAAAATTCTTTATCAGATCATTATACTGTAGCACCATAAAAGCCCAGTTTATTTCAATTTGTCAGAATTTGTGGTCATGTGTTGAATGTTAATGAGGAAAGTCTGAAATGCAATCATGAATGTCCCATGAACAGGTTAAATGGGTGTAGGCAGAATTAAGACTCCTTTGAGGTAAAATTCATTATTTGATCACTGACCTAGTCTGGCAGGTGTGTTTCAGAGGGGCAGTTTTGCACTCTGGTGGAATTGGTGGGCTTCTGCATTGCCATATATGGCTTGACAAGATTGGGTGGCTCCACTTTCTTGTGCAGCCCTACTGATGTGGATTGGGGCCCATTCACTCTGCTCCTTGAATTCAACAATCATCTTTTCAGTAGAGGGATCAGGGCCGGCCCATGGCATAAGCGGCATAGGTGCTCGTGGACTACTAGTGAGCCCCGGATCACTAGGAGAGAATGGGCCCCCAAACCAAATTTTGCTTAGGGCCCCCAAAATGCTAGGTCCAGCACAGAGGGTAAAAAAAATAAGCATCCGTGGTCAAAGTGGGAGAACATTTTTATGACAAATGTAGACTGATTCTTAAAGCAGAGTCTAATAATGGTGTGGAAGAAGTGTTCGCAATTTATCAAGTAAAAACACTTCAGTCGTTAGCATAAGAGTTAATTATTTCAGGTTTAATCGTATATACGGGAACAAGTATCATGACAAACACAGAGTACAAGTACAGAGACCAACACAGAGTAGTGTCATGACAGTTGTTCTGATTTTACATTGCCAAGGTTCAAACGTATACTCCTTCCCAACTGTACAGATGACGCCACTAGTTCTTGCTGAATGCACATACAAGGAATAGTTGCCACCATGATGTAACCTAGGGAATGCGAGGCTGCATACAGACATAGATCCAGGAGACATAGGAAATCACAGAATGTCAGTTGCCCAGACAACTTGGTGAACACACTACAGCTGGGACATGGTACCATTTAGTTTTGTAAACTCAGCTCTCCCCATAAAGAATAGAGTCCTGTTCACTTATTCAATACAAGGAACAGGAGCCCCTACTGTGATTAAGACGTTCCCTCAAAAGAGAGACTTCTAGTGGTTTCTGACAGGCCCAAGGTATAGTCTTCCACACATAGATGGAGACTAGGAGCCTTGCTCAGCCGACATTCCATTCATTACAATGTGCCTGGATACAGAGTAGAGAAAGACATTGACCATGGAAGACAGATATTGTCATTCATAGTGCATTAGGTAGACAGAATAACAAGAACTCTGAAGAACTAATCAAAGTACTAAAATAAATGTTCATTAGAAAAATACATTTTCCACAATGGGCTCACGCATTTGTTTGGATGGCTTCTACATGCCATCAGACCAATTACCTGTTAATTCTATACAATGTAAGCATACACCAGTTTTGGGGTTGTTAGTGAATACAATATACTACCTATGGCTCATTATTTTCAACAGTAACACATAATGGAATCAGGGACGGCGACACTGAACCAGTTCAACAGAATGAATACAACATGGTTGAAGGGTTCTCTGATGCAGGTGTTCTTCAATGGCCATGCAGTAACAGAAGTCTCTTATTCTGGAGACTGGTTGGATACACCATTTGTATGTTTCGATATTGCACTAGTGCTGGCAGTCCAATTGACTCATTCGTGGTTTCAGATGTTAGACCTGATCCCAAAAATTTGACCTGAATCCCACTGAATTTTACTCATTCTTACCTGAATCCGACAGGATCTGTTGGATCCAAAACAGTTCCAAGACAGCAGTCAGATCTACACAAACTGGAATGAATTGGAATGATTGTCTAGAGAGGTTTGTGTTTTCCTAATGACATCCTTCGGATAAACAACATTATATGATGTTTTTCTGTGTTTTTGTTTTATTTGCTTGAGTAGGAGGCTCTTTAAAATGTAATTATTGCACCAGAAGGAGAAGAAATTAATTCTCATGTTTGTAACCAAATGCAAACCCAATCCTGGTCCTAGGGACCCAAAGGGGTGCATCTTTTTGTTTTTGCCCTAGCACTCACACACCTGATTCAAATGTTGCCCTGCCAATAACACACTTAATTGACGTAATCAACCTATCATCACGCCTTTAATTTGAATCAGGTGTGTGAGCGCTTGGGCAAAAACAAAAAACTGCACCCCTTTTGGGTCCCGAGGACCAGAATTGGGAAACACTGCTGTAGGTAATTAAGAAGACTCGTGAGACCATAGGGTTACTGGTAAAATTAATATGAGATGGTACTTCAGGTGGCAGGAATATTCATCCCATTCTAGAGCACTGACAAGGGAGGAGCAGGGCAGGCCCGATCCAAATATCCTATTATTTCAACCTAATTTTGATTTGAATTGGTAGTGATGTGTTTTAAAAAGGGTGAGATCACTTTTTAAAGACTGTGTTTCTAGAGGAACTGGCTATTTGAGTAGGGTTTACAATGGTTACCTGGACAGTGCCAAACAGTGGAAAACATGGAACGTTTTGAAACTGGACATGGTGGACATCAAATCAATTGAGCTACAGGAACTTCTTACGACTCCAAAAACTAATTTTACGGCTGGGCCAAAATAAATTAAATGATGTCACATTACTATTATGAGAATTAAAAAAAGAGTGGGGTCAAAACCCTATTAATGGAAGTCTCATTTGGGGGAATGCGTGTCAGTGAAAAACAATCCCTCATTTGGAGCATGGACAGCTGTTTGTTATTATTAGCCTCACCTGTGTTCCTTATCACTGTCTCTATTTAAGTCCTTCCTTCTCTAGTGTATTTTGTCAATCATTATTTGGTTCTGGTTATTTGCGCCTGTGTCCTGCCTTGTACTGACAACGGTAGAGTGGCACACAAGGTCTTCAACCTTTTCTTGTCCAGTGACCACCACCCAAACCGACAGGCAATCCAGGGATACCCAACATACACCTCACTCGATACTCACTTTTAGTCACTCTTGACAAGTGTCAGCTAAATTATTTTACATTGGCAAATGTATTTTTTAATAACACCAATCAATCCATTTACATGGAGAGTTCGTCCAAAAATTATATTTCGGTGACAGTCTCCTTACCTCGAGTTTGTCCTTCAGGCACATAGTTATTTTTCAGAACAATTCATTTTTCAGCTCTGTCTCAGTCAGTAAATAGCGTTATTAGCATCATACAAATTTATGAATGCAAACCGTACGTACCGCTATCGCAAAACTGCATTGCACGCGGAAAACTACTCTACAACACTCCAAACTAATAGAAGTGGTGTTGTTTACCTCAAAGAACATGACGATGTTGTATTCCTCAAAATAAAGTTTTAATTTTTGCAATATAATTCTCATTTCAAATAAATAGGTACTTCCTCTGTTTACCGGTCAGTTTTGTTCACAATTATATCGATCCACGCATTCGTTCGGGAAGAGTAAGTGTTAACATTACAGTAAACGAAATTTTGTATTCGCTAGCTAGAAAGCAAGTTACCTATTTCGTCCTTGATATTCACAAATAAAGTCAAACTTTATTTGCTTGAGAAAGAAAAATACATATACAGCTCTTAAAAAAATTAAAAGACCACTCCAATTTTTTTTCATGTATGGCAGCCATTCCATTCCAGTGTCTGTTAAATTCAAACACAGGCACACCTCATTTTACTTAATGAGGTACTGATTAGGTGATTACCTGAACGAAATCTAATTTAACGAGGAAAAGTATAAAAACCACTATCCTCTTGCAATAGGACCAGCTGGATGGCAAAAACAGTGCAAGTAGTACCTGAAAGGTAATTTGAAAAAAATAACTATTCAGCATGACAAAGAGTTGAAAAGAAAAGCTTTGAGTGAGGACAAGAAGGGTTCAATTCTGGCTTTACTGGCAGAGGGATACAGTGAGCGTCAGGTTGCTTCCATCCTGAAAATTTCAAATACGGTGGTTCATAAGAACAAGGTCAAGCAACAGACATTGGGGACAACAAAGCTACAGACTGGCAGAGGGCGAAAATGACTGTCCACTGACCGAGATGACCGTCAACTCATTCGAATGTCACTCAACAACCGTAGGATGACATCAAGTGACCTACCAAAAGAATGGCAAACAGCAGCTGGGGTGAAGTGAACGGCGAGGACTGTTCGAAACAGGCTCCTAGGGGCAGGGCTGAAGTCATGCAAAGCTAGAAAAAAGCCTGTCATCAATGAGAAGCAAAGAAGAGCCTGACTGAAGTTTGCAAAAGACCATAAGGATGGGACTGTAGAGGAATGGAGTAAGGTCATCTTCTGTGACAAGTCAAATGTTCAGCTTTGCCCAACACCTGGTCGTCTAATGGTTAGACGGAGACCTGGAGAGGCCTACAAGCCACAGTGTCTCGCACCCACTGTGAAATTTGGTGGAGGATCGGTGATGCTCTGGGGATGCTTCAGCAAGGCTGGAATCGGGCAGATTTGTCTTTGTGAAGGACGCATGAATCAAGTCAAGTACAAGGTTATCCTGGAAGAACACCTGCTTCAATCTGCTCTGACAATGTTCTCCAACTGTGAGAATTGGTTTTTCCAGCAGGACAATGCTCCATGCCACACAGCCAGGTCAATCAAGGTGTGGATGGAAGACCACCAGATCAAGACCCTGTCATGGCCAGCCCAATCTCCAGACCTGAACCCCATTGAAAACCTCTGGAATTTGATCAATAGGAAGATGGTTGGTCACAAGCCATCAAACAAAGCCGAGCTACTTGAATTTTTGTGCCAGGAGTCAGTGAACAGCAATGTGACAGACTAGTGGAAAGCATGCCAAGACACATGAAAGCTGTGATTAAAAATCAGGGTTATTCCACCAAATATTGATTTCTGAACTCTTCCTAACTTAAAACATTAGTATTTTGTTGTTGAAAAATTAATATGAATTAGTTTTCTTTGCATTATTTGAGGTCTGACAACAATGCATCTTTTTTTTGGTTATTTTGATCAGTTATTTTGACTTATTTTCTACAAATAAATACTCTAAATGACAATTCATATTTGGAATTTGGGAGTAATGTTGTCAGTAGTTTATAGAATGAAACAAAACTGTTCATTTTACTCAAACACATACCTTTGAATAGTAAAACCAGAGAAACTGATAATTTTGCAGTGGTCTCTTAATTATTTCCAGAGCTGTATATTATGCCTAACTCTGAATATGAGCAGGAAGAACATTTTCCTTACTTATTTTAACCATAATACATAGATGATGAATTGACCGAATAGAAGCTTGGATCGCAATTAAAGGAGGGCGATGGTGAACCCGTTAATCCCCAACCCTTGCCCCGAATATCCAGAGGCAATGTGTGCTTTGTGTATTATAACATAGCAATCAGAAATATTACTTACAATCTGTTTTGTCTCCACAAGTTGAACTGGGTAACTTGATGGAATTCAATTCGCCTTTAGTCCTCTTTTAAGTGAACGTAGGTCACGATCCTGTGTATTAAAAAGTTTCTCGCAAAAATTTTATGTCTTTGGCGAAGTTGCTCCATTGATTCTCCCACAATATGACTCGGGATAGGCAGAGGTATTGTCCCAATTGCAGAGCGGGTAGAATTTAATTAACTCAAGGCAAACTCAGGCAAATGAGCAGTCAGAAGTCGACATCGATACAAACAAAGAAATCCAGAAGTTCAAAGTTTATTTATCAAATGCACCGAATAACACAGCGTCATCCTGCACAATTAAATTCTTGTGACATGGCACACGACATCTATGCAGTAAGAATTAAGTAATATATAATGCAAAAATAGAGCAAAATGTATAGCAATAATATACATAACAGTGTAAACTAACAGCAGTTTTAAAAAGAGTAGGATGGGGAATATGAACAATATGGGTAGAAGTACTGAACATTATAGATATAGCAAGCATAGCAATAATATACATAACTATCCACGTAAACTAGCAGGCAAAATCCAAAATGTAAGTGCGTATGTCAAAGGCTCAGGCGAAGGTACAGACTAGGATAAGCTAAATCGTAAAAACGGAAGACATGCTGGGATCTAAGAACGTTAGAAAGCTATCACAAACTCTTGAACGGGCTTAGTATTTCGGTGATTGGGAGCTAGGTGGAGTGCTGCGTTTGTTGTGATTGGGATCTGGAGGATCTTGGGATCTGGAGGCTATATGTCATCCTGGTGATGTGGTTGAGAGATTGAACTGTGAACAGACCTTACAGATATTGCAACGAGTGAAACCTCAAGTCTCTTCACCCACGTACCTTGTATCTTTCTTATGACCACGGGATTTTCCACAATTACAAATTTTATTCTGATGACCACCGACGAAAATGGGACAGCTAGGCGAAGCAACCTATCTTCACATAGCTTGTTGAGGTTAAAGTTCACGCTCACCTCGATGACATCACTGCCGAAGAACAGAAGCTGTGTATGGTGGCTATAGGAAATAGTTTGCTAGAGCCAGTTTGAATTCAGCCAATTCCACCAGCTGTTTCATCAGTGTACAGATTAAAAATATTGATGCTACCGCGTCGGAGTAGTTTTTTCAGTTTGTAATGCAGCTTTGCGATAGCGGTACAAACTATTTTTCATTCATGAATTTGGACGATGTTAATAATGCTAATTACAGACTGGGACAGACCTGAATTATGGATTGTTTGAAAAAATGACTATGTGCCTTCTGGAATATCTCTTGGTAAGTGAACTTTGAGAAAAATATGAATTTTGGATGAACTATCCCTTTAACTATTTGAAGTCACTATAATTATATTTATACTTTTATTATAGCAATTTGTCCCATCTTAAAGTTAATCTTTGCACTGAAATTGTTATAAATATTGTATTGACAGATGTTTTTAAAATGTTTCTTTCAAAATAAAACCCCTTTTCTTTCCCATCCTTTTGTCCCTAAAACCTTAATGGCATTTGAAGTCATATTCTTGATTAGGAAACACAAACCCAGAAAATGATTTCAGCACAAATCTCTCTACATATAGACATAATATCCAAGAAAAGTGGTGGCCTTTCCTCAACAATGACCCAACCTCAAACCAACTGAGATATTTTGGGATGAGTTGGTCCGCAGAGTGAAGGAAAAGCATCCTAGAAGTGCTCAGTATACGTGTTTACTTCAAGAATACTGGAAAAGCATTCCAGATTACTACCTGATGAAATTGGTTGAGAGAATGCCAAGATTGTGAAAAAGCTGTCACCAAGGCAAAGGGTATTTAAAATAAATGTATTTTAATTTGTTAACACTTACTACATGATTCAGTTATATTTCATACTTGTGATGTTTTCACTATTCTGCGATGTGAAAAATGCTAAAAAATAAAAACATTTGAATGAGTAGGTGTCCAAACTTTTGACAAGTACCGTAAATCATTTATTTGCCAATTCTACTCATTTTGTCAGGCAACTGTATCAGCAAACGAGTTAACAATTGTAACAGGGTTGACGGGGCGGCAAATGTAATTCCTTATCCAGACTTATTCAGAAGAGTCAGAACAATGTAATGCTGTACAACTCAGCTAGATAAGTGGATGAAAAAATATCAAATTTATATTGTTTTCTTCAAAACCATAAAAAGCTAAGTTTGTTTCTAATTGACTTTTCCCATATGAGCTCCTTATTCAATCATTATATACATTAAATAAGTATTAGATATTGTATGTACAAGGTAAAACAAAAACTCAAACATTAATGAGATAAGAATTTGTCCTAAATCCCCAACTGCTCCTTCTTTCTCACGATCATGTAACATTAAAGACCATATAAACAGTAAATTAGAAAATAACATCATAATAATGTGTTATCTCAAGTAGGCGTACCTTAAGTAGTACTTCATGTGATTTTCTTGGCATATTATTTTGATGTTACCCTTGAAATATATTTATTATATGTATTTAAAAACTCACATTTTTAAATACAAGAAAACTAAAAACTTGGTCTACCCAGACTCGCTCAGTCTTTTATATTACCCAACAATTTTGCCCATATCCCTTTTTGAATTTCCATGTGAAGCTTACTAACTGGCCAGGGAGCTGGAATTAATCATGTCTTCTGGAGCTGGCCAGAAGAAGCTGTTGTTTCCAATGCGGTGCATGCATTTGACCTGTGCATATCCCTCTTCGATGACCAAAATGATACTGGGTTAGAGATTTTCATCGTACCTCAGGACACCATTTCTCCAAATTACTCCAAATTAACTAACAGTGCATAAATGATGTGCTAACCTTAAATGCACATTGACTACAATCACACTAAAGTGTGTTTTTAATTCAATTGTAATGTTATTGGTGTATTTATGTCAACCCTGTTA
The DNA here is from genome assembly GCA_016801175.1 of Esox masquinongy. Taxonomy (NCBI): domain Eukaryota; kingdom Metazoa; phylum Chordata; class Actinopteri; order Esociformes; family Esocidae; genus Esox; species Esox masquinongy. The sequence continues at coordinate 83,267 of JACXGI010000360.1, forward strand.
CCATTAAAAAGGTAACAGAGTTGACAACTATTCAACAAATCAGTCAATTTGTTTTATAAAGCCCTTTTTACATTTGCAGTTATCACAAAGTAATTTTACAGATACCCATCCTGAAACCCCAAAGAGCAAGCAACAAGAGTTAATGCACAGTGGCTAGGAAAAACTCCATAGTAGGGTCTAAACTAGGTCAAGAAACCTAGACAGGAACCAGACTCTGAGGGTGGCCAGTCCTCTTCTGGCTGTGCTGGGTAAAGATTACCACAAAAGTTGGGATGCTGTGTAAAATGCAAATAAAAACAGAATGCAATGATGTGGAAATCATTTATCTCTATATCTCATTGAAAATAGTACAGAGACAACATATCAAATGTTGAAACTGATAAATGTTATTGTTTTCGGAAAAATACATGCCCATTTTGAATTTAATGCCAGCGTCACAGGTCAAAAAATGTTGGGACAGAGGCACCAAAATATATTTTGGGAATCATGGATGAACTTGATCTGCCACACAACCAGGGGGAATTTGGACAGGGATAACTTTGAGACATTTGGGCCAGGTACAGTAGTCCTGAGGCGTGGTCTAAGGGCTCATACTGTATCGTCTAAGGTCCAACTGGACACCGGGAAAGTTAGAGAGAGCATTCGTAGGATTCACAAGGATACCTAGTGATACTTTTCACGATGACCCTTTTCCCCCGTCACATAAAGCAATCCAACATAACAATTATGGACTTAAATTCCATCAATCAAATTACATTTTATAAAGTCCTTATCACAAAGTGTTTATACAGACAACAGTTAGTTTTTATACAGATACCCAGCCCAGAAACCCAAAAGAGCAATCAACAATAATTGATGCACAGCGGCTAGAAAAAACTGCTGAGTCCCCCTGAACAAATCTGGAGACACTGTCCTGAGGGTGGCACAGTAACCTGGAGGTGTTCTCCCCTGGGTTTGGTTTAGAGGACGGTCCTCCCAGGGGAATGTGTAATCCCAGGCTAAACTTAATCATAGATTATTTGAGTGTAAAAACTAGGGACTGAGATGGGGGCTGGATTCTCTGCCATGTCTGAGGGTTGGGGGGTTGAGTAGCTAAGATCAGCCGAGGACAGACTGACCCTAGTCCTCAGCACAATAATATAGCAGCGTAGAACTAGGGGCTGAGACGGGGGTCCAGAGAAACTGTGGCCCTGTCTGGAATGAAGGTCACAACTAACCATTACTAGCCATATGATGACGCTAAGGAGACCACATGGACAGCACTGGTAACAGGACTTTACCTTGTTCTAAACAATTATCTTGAAATGTTATATTTGAATTTTTGTTTACTATGTGAATAAAGGGTAACTTGGCTGACTAATAGGAGACACTTACATTCCCTCAGGCCATGCTGGAAGTTGATATCATTTCCTGAAAGTCATTTGACTTGTGGAAGTTTGGTAACAGTTTGATAATATATCAGGGAAAGTAGGCGCACAACAGATTCTTCAAATGCCAGCCTTAACATATTTTTTTTGAAAGGAAAAAGACATCTTGCATTAAAAAATTACAATCACTTCATTTTTCAGGCTAGGAAACATATAGTTTAAAACTAAAGTGAAATCGAACCATAGCTGTACCGTTACCATCGTCTACAGTAGTTTCGGTTTACTAGTACAGTAAGTTTCGTTTCTGCACAGTGACGCACTTAAAGACTACAGAGAACCCAGCAGCATTCAGTGGCATTCAGTCCGCACTCCGAAACCTGCAAGTTCAAAATGGCGGAGGATATGCTTTCCCTTATGAGTCTCGAAGACGAACTAAGCTGTAGTATCTGCCTCTGTCCTTTCGAATGCCCGGTGACAATTCCGTGTGGACATAACTTTTGCCAAGATTGTCTTTTGAAAACCTGGAAAGAAAACTACAGCTGTCCACAATGCCGAACCCATTTCACCACCAAACCAGAGCTGAAGAAAAACACCGTCCTCAGCACTGTTGTGGAAACGTTCAAAGTGAGGTCGAATAAAGACGACCTACCCATCGATATGAAGGACCCGTCCAACTGGGATGCGGTTAAGAAGGAACCCAAAGAGGCCGTTATTTTGTGTGACACTTGTATGGAAGCCAAAGCGTTCAAGACGTGCCTGACCTGTATGGCGTCGTTTTGCGTGGATCATGTGAGGCCTCATCAGGAGAACCCTGTTTTTGCCGCACATCAGCTGAACGAGCCTCTGGGGGACCTGCTAGAGCGCATCTGCTCGGACCACCACAAGCTTATGGACTTCTACTGTGTCCAACATGGCCGATGCATCTGTTCTGTCTGTCTACAGCAGGTTCACAAAGGCTGTACTTTCTCCAACCCAGATGAGCAACGGGCGCTGAAAGAGGTACTTACGTGTATATGAAAATAAGTATTTTAGTATACAACTTCTTAAGCTTATAGGTGAGGCTTAATGTCGCAGGTGTAAGATCACATGTTCAAGCCTCAGTACTGAATGTTCACCTTACTTGTGCTGCGGTTGTAATGACACAGTAATGTAACACGGAAACTGTAAACTGTGTAATGTAGTTTCTTTCATCATGCAGTCTGATCTGAGGGGGAAGTTAGGTTTGCTGGATGGAAAGATTGATAAGAACCAGACAGTCATCTCTCAGATGAGAGAACAGCAGAGCAAGTTGAAGGTATGTAATCACCTTATGATATTTTTCCCGCTGTAACACAAACCAAATAAGCAGAATGAATAAGATAAATACATATCATGCAACAATTTTACCATTTATTCAGAATATTTGATGTATTCATTAATATCTGTCTTCTGTGTCAAGATCAGCTTTGATCTAGGATTTCAGTGTGAAACTTAACTTTGCTGCCTGTTTTGCTTCCTTCTTTTTCACCAGGACTCTGCGGCCATCCGGAAGAGAAATGTGGCGAATGAGTACCGGCTGATCCGCGAGTTGCTGGACGGTGATGAGCGTGAGGCCCTGAACATGGTAGACCGCGAACTGGAGAGCGGCCATACCAAGCTTCAGAACCTCATGAAGAAGTTCAACAAGAACATTGAGCAGCTCACTGCAGCCAAAGACAGTATCAACAGCCTGCTCAGCCAGACTCAGTCCCTAGCCTTTCTACAGGTGAGCCCAGAGTTGCAGAACAGGCTTGGGCTATAATACGATATTATAAACCAGATGATTTGAATCCTGAATGCTGATTGGCTGATATCCTTGGTATATAAGACATCACGTCTCATATACGTCTTATATTGGCTGACATCACGTTTTACTGTTGTAATTGCATTGGGAACAAGTTCAAAATAGCAATAAGGCCGTAGGTCATGCGGTATAAAGCCAATATACTGTACCCTTCCTAAGAACAGCTCTTAGCTGTGGTATGTTTGCTATATACCACACCTTCCGTGCCTTGTTGCAGGTGGTTCGAACTCTGAATTTTGATTGGTTAAAAGCCGTGATATGAGACCGTATACCACAGATATGACAAATACATTTGCTGACAGTAGACTAGCCTGTTTGACTGTAACTGTCAATTTGCACTAAAACAGCATTGTCTTCATCATGCAGCAGGGCCATGCTGACTGGCCTACCCCTCTGCAAGAGCATTGTCTATTTAAAAAAAAATGAACTACTTACTGGATGCATAAAAACAATATAGACCGAGCAGAGTTTCTTCAAAGAAGTCATAATTATTTTTCTTTGATTGATTTGTATTACTAATGTTTTTACTGTCACTCTTTCATAAATATGCAACATAGTATGACTCTTGACATAACTGTCAAAGTTATCTCAAAAACTAAAGTTGCTTTTGTTGGCCAAAGGTAATATTGGGAAAAGATGGAACCAATAGAAAGATTACAGTTGAGCAAAGCTTAGACTGTTATAAGAAAGAGATTTCCCTTGCAGCTGAAGAAAATGGCCATGATCCTTATCCTACTAATAGAAATATAATGAAACCATGAAGACAAGTTAAAGTATTACGAGGGGCTTTAGCTCAGTACGCTAACCTTGTTGAAATGCCTATTTATTATAATGCATTTAATTGCTGGTTTTTACCTTTTATCCTTTTGTACAGGCCTCAGTGGACCTTCCATCCGTGGTGGTATTTGATCCGTTTGCCCCCAAAATCAGCCTGGAGAACTCCAAGAGCATGACAGCCTGGACTGCCTACTCTGCAGTCCTGAGGGAACATCTCACTCACATCATTCTGAAACAGCCTGTAGAGGGCAGACTGCAGATCCTCAAACCAGGTGTGTACAGTACGTGCCGGGGTTCATTTTTGTAATTTAATCAAGAAAAATAGTGCTGAAAATATTAGTTAAACTGTTCTTCAGCTGAAGTTGACAAGACGATCACTGACTAAAAAGATCCAGAAAGAACAATAACAAAACAAAAAATATTATCAGACAGGTTTTTGGAAAGAACACTTTTCAGTACACCAGCTTTTTAGTTATTTAATTACATAAAATGCACACAAATCGGCGGAATTAGGTGCATGACTTGACCACAGACGGTTCTGAGGGAAGTTGTACTCAACAGTGAAGACTTCACTGCTGGCCTGTGCTCATGGTTCTAACAGGTAGATTGATATACTCTCGTTCAGCAAGCTGCTCTCATGTCAAATTTTGAACAAGCAAATCGAACTTTGTGTAGGGATGAGATTACAGGACAACAGTCAAATCACAAGTCATTCATTGACGTTTTGTTGGTTTATCAGACGACGTTAGGAAGGATCATGTTTTTTGCATAGCATTTGCATGATACTTTGTAAGACAGAATTACCATGGACATAATGGTATGTTGTTGCAATTCGATATGCATTGCAATTCGATGTTCAAAAACATTGCTTACTACGGCAGTGCGATGGGACAACATAATGTTTTAAAGAGAGGCTTCAGTAAATACAGTGGCTGTAAATGTTATTATTACCAGTTAAACTTGGATAGGTTATTTTAATATTGTTGAAGGGGTTCATTATGGCCTTGAATTGCACTAGGTGCTTACAATCTCTTCTCCCAGACATGCCATGTTGTCTTGTCTCAAAAACAACTTTATTTACAAGAGCTAAGAAAAATATTTATAATCATTGCATTTATTATAAAGTCAACAAAAATTACATTAAAAAAATGATTATGATATTCATGCACTTTTCATAATGCTTGAATATGGAAAATATTACATAGGCTAAAAATTATTTAAGTTGTCAAGTTAACACGAGAATTAAATCTTCTTTCTGACTTTTTTTTAAAAACTCACCTTTGTCATTCTTTCTGAAAGTGGGGAACCATTTTTCTTTCCAACAAAGTCAAACATCCTCTCTCACTCAATATGCGGCAGGGAGTGAAACAGTCAAAGTTGTCTAAAGGGAAATAGTTTACACATGAATTAGCAAAATGTTTGACAATGCTTCTAAATAGCCCTATTCATTTTTAATGGTAAGCTTATAATACTTATCTGATTATTTCAAAATAATTCTATAGCACATGACTAGAAGCAATAATGCCTCTTCCTGTTTAATTTGATTCAGATACATTTTTGACAGTAGGCTATATCGTTTTTTCAGAATTAAAGAAATGTATTCTGTTTGCAGTTTTTTTTTAAATATATTCACTAATGTGTGTTAATACATTGCGTTACTCCGGCTAGTTTACCCTTCTATGGTTAAAAAAAGATGATTAGATCTTCTATGGACAGTGTTTGGACAGGTGGTTGGGAGGTTGGGTAAATCCATCACCCAGCCCTATTGCTCAGCATTTATCTGCTTCAGAGGGGCAACATTAGAGATGTATGGCAGATGAAACCAACTAGCATCAAAACAATATTATATAACAATATATCTTTTAACTATTTACCCCTTTACTAATGTTTTGTGATATTTAATTTCAGAACTTAACGTGGGAATGTTGGACTCTGGTGAGTGTTACAGTGGAAAACGCTGTGAAAGATAAGCAACAAGTTCAATCAAACAATTATTTACAATACCATGTCTTAATCCCTTCAGTTGTTTACCAGTGTGGTTGTGGTGGTGGGTGGGGTTTTCTTCTCAATCATTTTGACTCAGAAGGTAGTCGTGACTACCACACAATGCAATGGATTACATTTCATTGTAATGTAATTACCTCTGCCCAACAGCTGATCGGTTTGTTCCTTATCCGCTGATGACTAATGTCAATGAAATGAATGAGTCATTGTGATCTCAAGTCTTCATAACAACTTAAGATCCTGCTGACATGCAAGGACTGCTCTAACTCCTAACACACCTACATTGTTCTTCTGGTTCATAGTAAATGCTGAATTCAATTCAAATTAACAGTTAATTAATGACAATCATCCACGGTTTGATCAGTCTTGCGTACCAGTTTACTTCTTAGCCAAAAGGCTCAGATTCTTGTTTGTTGGTTTTCTCAAGTGGGCGGTACAATTCAGCGAAGTTTGCATCACTCCGGCTGTCCACATCCTGCATTGCACCGCTCAAACACGAGATGAAATGAACTACAATCCGGTCCTTTTCGCCACTTCTGCAGCGCCGTCTTAGAAAATAACACCAAATCTTACTTGGTTTTTATTTTTTTAGGAGGCGTGCTGCCACCACCACCAGGTCCTCCAAGACAGCCCAGATCCCATAGCCCAGGGGCCGCACTGAAGGGCCGGGAAAGGAAGAAGAACTCCCAGGATGCGAGCACAGACAGAGAGAGAAGTAGGCTATTACAAGATGGATCATTGTACCCTGATACAGCTTGTGTTGTTGTGTGTTGTCGCATTTATCCAAGACAATACATTGAACTGTCCATCACATAATTAAATCTACCAATGGACCCCTGCGTTTCTGTATTGCCTCAGACAAAACACAACAAGAAAACAAATGGTTTTTCCTCCTTACTGAGTATACCGGATGGGCCCCACGTAACAGAGAGCCGGGTATCGGTGTACTGGGTGTGAAGCTTGTACGTTAAGCAGCTTATTTTACTGGGCGTGTTGTTCGTCTTGTAGGAACAATACCAACTGTAATCAGCAACTTTTAAAAGGTCAACTGTTCATTCATGGGTGGGTTTGTTTTGTGTGGCCCAGCGTCAGAGTTACGTGGAGATTTCACTGCAGGACCAGTGCAACAGTCTGAAATCTACAAACTCTGTCCACCTTGAAGCCCAGGCCATGTAGAATGAACTCACCCACTCTGTAGAATCTAGACGTCTCTAAACTGGATGCTTGCAATTTCTGCCTTTCAGAATCGGAAAAGAAACCAGATCAGAAGAAAGGGCAAGAGCACAAGGCTGGCAGTGAGAATTGTTTTCCCCTTTTTTGTCTTTTAAGATATTTTCCTCAGGGATTTTTATGCTCTAGCTGACAGGAAAGTGGGAATGATAGTTTTGTTCTGAGAGTAGTGGGCTAGATTTGTGGCCATGTTGCAGCTGTACATGTGCACCTGAAACAGACCACTGAAACACCCTAGACTGTTTCTGTTTCTGGTGGTGTGTTTAATATGTGTAGTGCTTACAGATTATGTTTTTTGTGCTTCGCATGTTAGTTTGCAGAGCATCTGGTTAATGGCTTACATGGAAATTGTTGCTGTCTAATGCAAACCTCGTATCTACTAAAAAGGCAACTTTTCAGGAAGTTGAAAAAAGCTATTGTTTCAAGACGAATGAGCATGGCATCATGAAAATTAAATGTTTGACTACATTTTGGTTGAGATATTCACAAATATCAAATAATTGCTTTTTTACCATTTGTGAAAAGTGAGATGAGGGGTTTTCTAATTATTGATTAGGAAGTCTGAATCGGGAATGTGTCGACATTTCTGCTACCATTGTCCAGTGATTGACGTTGAATATTATTGTAACATGTTAATCATTTAGTGTGAACTCATTATAAATTAAGATAATTTGCAAATTGAGCTTGTTTAAGGCTAACTCAACATACAGGTGTTCTGTTTCTACCTTAGCTACAGACAGACAAGCTCCCAAATGTTCTTTCAACCAACAATATTTCACTCTCAATAAAATACTATTATGTGCATCTTTTGTCAGAGTAGAGAGCTTGATCCGAATTAAAACCTCCTGTCTGCTTAGCTCATTCTCACTTTTCCACTCTGAATAGCATACCTTTCTGTAGGTGCACCCAGATTATTATTCCCCTGTCTGGTGTTGACTTACGATTGTTTATCAACCAATGTGCTTGTTTTTACGTGGTCAAACAGAAGAAAACAGCTTTACCTTTGGAAAAAGCTATTTATTCACATTTCAAGCTAGGGGATTATTGTCTTGTCATCATTGCTTGTCTCAGTCAGGATACATTACATTGTGTCTTGAGTCAGTACGCTCAATTTCAGGAAAAGTTCAATTGTAGTTAGTCAATGGACGCAAAACATTCATAGAAACATGGAGTTACCAGATTTGCATCCGACAGTAACGCAAAGTTGAACGTAAAGTGCTGTTACAGATGAGGTCTACAATACATAGGTTGTTTATAAAGAAATTACTTTTTTGAAGATGCTTATTTAACAAGACTTATATCCAGTAGCATGTTCTGTTTAGCGTTGCATGAAAATACTGCCTTCGTTGCTAAATGGCTAAAATGTAATGATAAATCATTGCTTTTGGTCTTTCATCAGAAAATCAAAGGAAGCCACCTCAGTACACCACTCCGGGTGCAACCACACCAAACGAAAACTTTAGAGGAGCCCAAGAACCCAGACCCAGAACCCAGGAGAACCCAGGTAGAACGGTTGTTTCTGAATGTGTTCTCTACTCTGTAGAAATATTGCCCGAAATTCTATTCTACATCTCTGCACAAGCACATGTTCTGAATTACATAAAAGTGATCCACCAATTGCTAATTTGAATGCAACTTTGTCACAACTGGTCTCTCTAAATCACCTACACGCTGTTTAAATGAAATTGCTTTGTTTTTTGCAGGTCCACCAAATGTCCCCATAAATATCACATCTGCAGCAAAAAGAAATGACCTTCTACAATGTAAGTGTTATAAAACCACTTAGCAGACAAGCTCAGGCTGCCACTCTGGCTCAGTCTAGGGCAGTAGTGGATGGATTAGAAGTCAGTAACCTCTGAGTTCAACGCCAGTCAGAGTAAGTGGTATCGGAGACAGTGGTGATAAGGAAGACACCCAACACCGAGCCGTTTCCTAATTTTTGTCACTTTCCTAATGGCACAGTGGTATCAGTAACAACCCCGTCTCGTGTCTCAACAGATGGGACCGTGCTCACCTTTGACCCCAAAACGGCCCACAAGCGTATCTCCCTCACCGACAACCTGACCACGGCCTGCGTGTTGAACGAGCCCGCCAACTACCCGGACGGACCCGCCCGCTTCTCTGTCTGCAGCCAGGTGCTCACCTCCAAGGGCTTCTCCCGGGGCCGCCACTACTGGGAGGTCAAGATGAGCAGCAACAACTTCACGGGCATCGGCCTGGCCTACAACAGCATCGACCGCAAGGGCCCGTCCAGCCGCCTGGGGCGCAACGCCCAGTCCTGGTGCGTGGAGTGGTTCAACGTCAAGCTGTCGGCCTGGCACGCCAGCAACGAGACGGTGCTGGCCAACCCCAACCCGACCCGTGTCGGCGTGCTGCTGGACTGCGACGAGGGCACCGCCACCCTCTACAACGTTCAGGACCGGGCCTACCCCTTCCACACGTTCGTGTTCCACTTCGCCGAGGCGGTGTACCCGGCGTTCTGGCTCTTCTCTAGCGGTGCGTCCGTTAACCTGTGTAAGCTGCAATCCTGAGTAGCTTGCACACACGCACTGAAAAATAATACATTTATTATTTAAAAAAAATTTATAATACATTTTTCAGTGTTGGTGATTCATATTTATATTCATAGATTCATAATATATGCAGTATCTTTTCTTTTTGGTGGGGGGGGGGGGTAGCTGACTCCATAGCAACAGCAGTACATCATTTTAGACTTTGGTCTCTTGCAACTACCACATTTGTTAATCAGTTACCAGTAGAAGCTCAAGTTAAGAGCAGCCCAGACCTGTTCCTGAAGAGCCACACTCCCGTAGCTTTTCGCTCCAACTCCATTAGTAACTAACCTAAATCAGCTTATTAACCAGCTAACTATTCAAAATGTGCTGGTTAATAGTGTCAACCATCATCCTGTTTTATGATCGCTGTTTTTCTTCCCCCTGCCTCCGGTTTAGAGCGATAATAAACACAGATTACTAGGCCATTGTCGACCTAGGCTTTAAGAGAGTACTTAACCACCAACCCATCAGGGCTATCCAAGTGCCGAGGACAAAATGGGAGAAGAATTTACTGTCACGCCGAGGTGACGTGGAATTTGACTGCGGTATGACTTGTATACAGTCACCACGTGTGCGCTGGCATGGACAGACCTCCAGTCATTGGAAATGGAAGCCAGGTTAATAAGTTCTTTGATGTTACGATCGTTCATGTTCGATTCACAAGGGGTTACGTCACGTGTTGAGATAACGACTGGGTTGGCTCTAATGTTATATCTCTGGCTATTTACAGATTTTCAGTGGTCTGTTGATAGTTGTTTGTGCTCTGTTTTATCAGAGCTTACGGCCTGTTGGCGAAGTACTTTGTGGCTTGCGCTGTTTTTCATGGCGTGCGCAGCAATGGGGTACAATACACGCAAAACTAAGCGCATAGACGTTTTATACGTGCGTGTTACGTATGCCAAGAATCACACTCTTCAGAATACGATGTACACTGACGTTAAAGAGGGAGCAGATTTGACTGGTATCATGCATTCCTTATAGGGAATGTGATATCCAATTACACTACTCTGCATTGTAGCGAGTAGAGCTGTAAACGATCAAGATTATGCGTCCTATCGCCAAAGGAAATGGTTATTGTTTGCTTTGGTCTTTAACATGTTTCAATTCAGCATTTAAAAAGGCAGATTTCAGCCTTTTGCAGGGTAAGGATGTGCTGAGAATTTCTTGCTACAAGAGGCATCATTGTGGTTTCATGAACTACAACATACCAAGGCAGAGAAGTTGTCAGTTCTGCTTGTGCTTCTGGATAAGGGATAGAGCACAAGAGTTATCTGATCTGGCAACCAGGCTAGATTTACCCAGCCTGGCTCGTATCAACAGAGGTCATTTAGGCCCTGCCAAATGGAGTTTCTCTTACCCTGTGGGTTTTCGGAAATGAAGTAGATTGTTTTAGGGTGAGTTCTGCTCTGTGTGACTTGAGTTCTTGTCTGTCCATGTTTACACAAATATGTCCAGAAAAGGTATATATCTGTGGCAAATTGTTTTATGGGCCTTTAAAAGTTCTCCCATGGATCCCTCTGTCACATTTCTTGTGGCACGAGAGCGGAAGCTGTCGTAATTAACACCTCCACATTGTTGGTTTGGATATTTTGCGTTTATGGATATAGAGCCAGAGCTACAATCAGATAGCCATTCAAGACTCGCGAGTGATGGAAGCAGCATTTCTGGGTTTCAGCAACATACCCGCTGGACCATCATCAAGGCAAATTAGACAAAATTAGCTCCTCTACTCCTCAGCTCACTTTCCAAAACATCACAAACAATGAAAAGAGAATGCAATAGGTTTTCAATGTATTCCTCACCATTTCCAGTGACATTCCATACTTAAAACCCGACTCCGTTTTTGCACCATGTGCCCACTTTTTTAAATGCAGCAGCTACACAAACCCTAAGGAATCATTGGTGTCATTGCCCATTCCCGCTGTGAAAACACAAGTTTTCCTGATTAAGGGATTTCTACTGTTGTGTGCATTGTGGGCAAGCTGATGCAAGGCTGAATATAACATTCCTTTGCTGTATTAAAGCAAACATTTGTGCCAGTCTTTGAACAGCAGATGAACAGAGAAGATCAGGATGTCATGGTCCTTACGCCTTGGCATTTTATGTCAGTTCCATTGTTCTGATTGGGGCTGTTAATTATTGGGGACATGGTGTTCTATCTGCTGGCTTGGTTTACAGACTTATGGTTTGATTCAGTCTCATTTAACTGAAACCAAGCATGTTGTTATTTTATTTCAGTTATTTAAGTAGTAAATCAGTTTTGAAACTTTTTGAGGACATGATGTGTGATGTAAGGGTTCTTCTATAACTTCTTATAATGAAGAAATTCAGTGGGACTGAAATGCATTCATGGTAAATGCTCGTGTCTGCTCAATCAGTTATAACTTGCTATTTCTGTGGTGTGATCTGTAATGCTTCAGTGATTAAACCGAGCACCAGTTATGTTTTAAAGTTAAGGTGTTAATTTTTGTTACGCAAAAGGGTTTTACAATTGTAAAAAAAAAAGATCTTCAATTTCTACTAGCCAGGGTCAAAAACTCTGTGATAATTACAAAAGCAAAAAGTCAACTGCAACTTTGGCTAGTTGGATATGTATTCTACTAGTCCGGTCTGAGTTCATTTCCAACCCTGTGTTAAATCCATGTAGCTACATATAATACATAACATGTGTGGGCTGTAATTCTTCATATCTATATAAACAATTGATTTGGAAATATTGTCATACTTCAACATCATTGTCTTATGTCTGAAATTTAAGGAAACCGCATTGTTGTGATACAGTACTGTAATTGCTTTGCTATTATGCTATATACTGAAGACAAATAGCAATGAAATAAAACTTCTCATTAGTAAACAATTAAATAATTGAAAATGCATAGTACATATGAAAATATTTATTATGGGTGTGTTTTTAAATTTACATCGCTTATTACATTCAGGTAAACTTATCAGTTTCAAAATCTGTAGTAGCAAATTCAGGAAAGCAGTTTTTTGTCACCTGTTTAACTGTTCTTAACCGGAAAGTGATTTTCACACCTTGTGCTTGTTGTTGATTCCCCAAATCTTTTTGGTAACAGACAATCTATGGTAGTAACAACTGATTGCAGACTCATCATTCGGAATGGGATTGTGAAGTAAAATGAATTGGTTCTGTGTTTTGGGGCATTTTAGCAATGTTTAGAAACATTTTCATAATACAATGCAGTTAAATAGGCATATGACTTCTGCAAAATGAGACAAATTGTATCTGCACTTAAACCAAATACAAAAAATATTTTAAGAACTTGGGGATCAATTGCAAGCGCTTACTGAAAATAAATAAAAATCGGTGTGTTTCCTTCAAAGATTGCTTTAAACTTATTTGTTGCTGAATTATTGTTTCCTTACAATAAAAGCCTCTATATATACCCAAACATTACCAAAATTGAGTTATTTTCATTCCATCAATTCAGTAAAGTGCTGTTATAACCAAATGATTTGACTCTTCCTACAGCAATATTTCAATGGTTATTTGACATGCCATTGGACATGCTATTGGTAGTAAATTATTGTGCATTTATGTACAGTGATTTGATTGCAAAAATGTTTTGGTAGCTAAAAATATCTCCAAATATACCATTGTTCCTACACTACACAGGAAACTACTGTATAACTGAAATATTACAGGAAGATGTGTCAACAAGGGTCTTTTTCCATCCTCAAGTGTGCGCAGACAATTGAACCACCAGGCCTAAAATGACCCATTACCATTCAATATCTGAAGACAATTAGCCATTTCTCTTCCTTATAGTACTGACTTTGCAGACAGCTATGTCGTTGAGTAAAGTGTTCTTGCTACCACTAGGCTGTGTCCCAATAACCTACTTTAAGTCGCTCTGAATAAGAATGGTAAACGACCAATGTAGAACATTCGGTTGCACGAACCACAATTTCCTAAGCACATGGAATTAAAGTAGTCTCTCTTCAGCAATGCAATTACATTTCGAAAAACTGCACTTGTACTGTTGGAAATTAATTTGCCTGCAGTAAAGCTACTAAAACTGGTATCCAGAACATTCGGGTTTGTTGTAAACAGAAGCACAGGTACTTGTCACATGGGTGTCCTGATGCAATGAGATGGCTAGCCAACCACACAACACACAAAGGGAAATGTAACACTCCATGACCCTCCACAACAGCTATATATTATGTTACTGTTGGCGTTACATAGCCCACTCTGGGCCTCATGACCTTCAGAAGTACTTGGAAAATACTCTCGTAATACAATACAGTTAAGGCCAATAGTCACCTCTGGTTTAACTAGAGAGCCCTAAATCTGAAGGATTTAGCGGTCATGCTGTGAAGGTGATTAGGCCTTGCTATTCATTAAGCATATGAGAGTACTATCGCTGGTCTGGGATCAGTTTGGCCATTTATATTAAATGGCAGGACTCTGGAGCAGATCTCAGGCAACCTCATCACATGCAGTGGGACTGCAAAACAAACCAGCTGGATGTTTTTCTACAACTCTTATTTAGGGCTGTACGTTTCAAACATTTTAGTATCGTTTTACCATCGACCCCCTACTTGCCTAAAATGACAAAAGCCACAAAATGATAACCCAACAGGTGACGGACATTCAGCAAAACACAGCTCATGAAAAAACAGGCCACAGAAATAGAATGACTAGATTCTATTAAATTATATTATGTGACTGCATCACCTAGTGGTTCAACTAAGTAGTGCAAAACAGCATGACAACGTAACATATTTTTTATGCGAAAATAAAAACGTCAATCTTTAAACAGCAGATACAGAATGGAAAATGAACACAACTAAACATTGACAGTGTAATGTTTCAGGCATACTTACAAACACTTGCTGCTATTGCAGCTTGGTTTTTAGATACCGGAAAATGTCACCTCTACAACAGGTCCTATGGAGTATTCCTCACAGTGTAGCAGAAGAGCAACACCAAAAGGTGTAAACGACATTAAGTAGTAGGAGGACACTATCAGTCTGAGTGGATCCTTTCGACTCCAAAACTGAAATTATAATAAAACCGGTGAACACATCCTTCATAAGAAAAGGATAGATCATTAGGAATGGTTGGCTATCAGTCTCATACAGTTATTTTAAGTACTAATGGTCACGTGACAGTAGCCACTAGAATGTGCAACGGGAGAGTTGGCCTACATTGCAGTGACAGTGTTTCGTCATAATACAGGAGTAACGAGAGTATGTCGTTTGCCATACTCATGTAAATAAATATGCTATATACTATCCAGGCTAATGCTTCCTCTTGAGTCAAGAACACCAGGTTGGGGTTCATGGTGGAAAACACCAGGGCTGTGACACTCAAAACGACCTATGGAACTGTTCTAACTATGGCACAAGGAATCAGTGCAAATATACAGCCCAACCTCACTCTGAAACAGTCAACCCTCCACATCTTCTTTTCCCGGCCTACATGGAGGGGGAATACGCCTGAGCTTCGGCTGATATGGGATGCGTTGTAAAGTTTAACAGGAAAGTCCAATTCTGAACCTAGCCCCAGGCCTTTAGAGCTAAGACGTGTTCCTCTAAGACGTGAGAGGACTTGATAAGTATAGGCAACAATGTAAGAGTCACAGCTACGCTGCTTCGACAGAGGCGGAAAAGCAACGAGGCGAGGAATACGCAAAATTACAAATATGGGAACATAGGAACAAAGTAGGACAGGTGGAGGAAACGTCAGGGAAGGGCTTCCCTGGGAACTCAGGCGCGAGCGGGGGTGGGGCCCAGCGGCTTGGGCGAGTCGCAGGGGGCGGGGCTCTCGGCCTCGGAGGCGCTGGATTCGTCCTCGTCCTCGTCCGTCTGCTCGGCGCTGTGGTAGAGCATGAAGGCCTGCGTCTTGTGGGTGATGGTGATGGTGCAGGGGCCCTGGGCCCACGGCTCCCCGTCCACCTGCATGGGCATCCGGGACGACTTCAGCACCAGCTGGAGGGACGCCAGGAGGCAGGGGCGGAGAAAGAGCGGCGGCTGGTTAAAAACGCACAGGGAGATGGCCTAGGGTGGTCCCGCGTTCTAAGCCGCTGGTGACCACATACTGCCACAGCTACAGTGAAACACCTACCAAAAGCCATAACGGCTTTTATTTCACCAGCCCCACTAGCTGAAGGTCACACAGATGCAAGTGTTAGTGCAAGCATTTCGCAGTCTTTTTGGGGACATAATACATACTGATTATTTATATTGTGTTATAATCATGTATTCTAATTGTAGTATATGTGATTTATAGCACACGTACAATCTGACAAGTACTTGTTTAGTTTCATAGCCGGACTGCAAATAACTTACAGTTGTATCCAACCACACAGCAATGACAGCAAGTAAGTGGAGAAATGCAATGCATTTTGAAATATCAGCTGGTTTAACTCTTGTTACCCTTTTAACCTAAACAAGAGGCGGGTGTGGCCGCTTTGTTACTATAACCGCTGAATGCCGCTTTATTTACATAGACATTCAATGGACATTAACTATTCATTTACCTTTTCCAGAACAACCATATATTCATTCTTACATCCTTTTAAAAACAAGTAGACTAAATTATCTATCCATTTACTTGGTATTATGAAATCAGACAGGATAGGTAAAAGACACCAGTATAAATCCAAGATGAAGGAAGGAATGTTCTTCCCAAATGATTTATCTTACTACTGTGACAGTAACATCCATTTGATTCTGGCAACCCCCTCCTCTGCTACAGCCAACATTGTGACATGCAGGAATTATGCTGTTTATTAACTCATATTTTTGCGCACGATTTGGAGTGGCTTGTGTTAGCTTCTTCCTCCGAGCAGTAAGGCAGGATGGGGAAGAAAAAGAAAGGCAGGTTCTCTTTGGTGGGGAGAGGTGAATCTTCGTTTTTTTATGTCCATATTTTGTTTTTCTTCTTT
>JACXGI010000360.1:100038-146338 GCA_016801175.1 Esox masquinongy
AATAGACTGTAAAGAACCCGGGGAGGGAATACAGAATAGACTGTAAAGAACCCGGGGAGGGAATACAGAATAGACTGTAAAGAACCCGGGGAGGGAATACAGAATAGACTGTAAAGAACCCGGGGAGGGAATACAGAATAGACTGTAAAGAACCCGGGGAGGGAATACAGAATAGACTGTAAAGAACCCGGGGAGGGAATACAGAATAGACTGTAAAGAACTCAGGGAGGGAATACAGAACAGACTGTAAAGAAATCCAGTACACCGCTGACGTCTGACACTGAGGATAAGAACATAAAGTGGTGCTGGTGCTATAACCTTACCCTGACAGTGTGGGCCTGTCCTATCCGCACTGGGTTGGCCATCTTGACTTGGATCTGAGCACAGTGGAAAGAGCCAAACACACCCACTACCTCCAGCAACCCGTCATCCAGCCTGCAGTGGTACAAGGGGGGTGGAATATTTACACTAGTGTGAAAGGGAGAAACATCAAAAATGGAGGTAGCCAGACGACACACACTGAATTCTTCAACTCTTCTGTTATTTGCTTAATATTCTGTTCTAAGCCTGCCATTGTTGAAGTTGTCAAGAGTATCAGGTATCTGTAAAAGCACTTTTTGACAACTGCTGATGTGAAAAGGGCTTTATAAAATAAATTTAATTTATTGATATCAAAGCCAATGAAGAATTTCCAAATTTCCCCTTTACCCTCACGTGTCGAGGCTCTGGCCAAACCCAATCGGACGTGCCAGAATGCGTTTGCATTTGGCGTAGGGTTGGGAAGGCGATCAAATCAAGACTGTTTGCAGAAAAGAAACTTGTGTAGGCAGGAGACGTAGCGTTTGGTCGTGGAAAGTAGTATGAGCTGCCAGGCAAAATATACTGCTCTCAAAAAGAATCTCAAATTGAATCAAGTGGAATTTAATAAATTATATCGGTAATATAAAAACTGTTTTCCACACAACGTGGTTTCAGTCTGATGGGGTGTGGTTGCTAATCCTGAATGGATCTCCATAACCTAAAGTAGCAGGCGTGGAAGACAGGCCTGAGTGCCGACCCCCACATCCGGTTGAAGTGGGGAAAAAGGTTGAAGGTACTGTAGGTCAAAGATACCGTATCCCTTCACACCGAATGTTTCGGGTTTTCTTCTGACAACGGGTGGTTTGTCTGTAGGTGACGCTGCTCACCGTGTAGGGGGGTAGGGCTCGTCCCCCATGCCCTCCCAGAGACGACAGCCTCCACCCCAGTAGCCAATATTGCACACGATGATGCCCTCGAGACTGGGAAGGGCTACTCTTTCCCCGTCCAGCTCCAACTGTGGAAGCACAGCACAGCACGCACGCACACACGCGCGCACACACGTAACAAAAAACACAAACACAAAATACAATAACAGTAGCAGCGACTTCAAAGAGGCATCGTGGGATTATACGACGCACAAAAATGCTTGAGTTCATGGTCGTCACATTTAGCAATGTGGTGGAACATTTCATTCTATCATCGCAGAGGCGAACGGGAGAGCACACTGCTTCAACAGCTCCTAACCCAAGGCCATGGTGTGTGTGTGTGTGTGTGTTACCTCAATCCTCTTATCCAGATCTTTGCATTCCTGGACTAAGCAGTCTTTGGTGCCATACATGAAATACACAGCCTAGAAAGAAATGCAACAGTTTGACAGTTAGGAAAGACAAACGGTGTGAGTCGTATCATATTGGTATGAATTCAAAGTGACCTCCACATAGTAGCTAGTTGTACATCATTCTAAATCACCGTTTAAAAAACAGTTAACCATAACATCTGTATAATGGACTCTTACGGTAAAGCACTTTACACAAATGCATTTGAGCGTTCGGATAAGTAGCATTAAAGCATGTACTCAAGAAGTATGTATAGACCGCAACACGTCAGCAAACCTCCAGTATATGGCCTTTGGTTAAGCAAATTCAACAGCATCAAATAGTTAGCACAGATAAATATATTCAGATGTCTCTTTGGTGTGAACTAGCGGTTTACGCAGCTGCCTTCGGTGCGCATAGGTTCAAATCCCGCCCGCTGCTACTTCAGCACACCTCATAAAACGGCCAAAATAAGGACAAGCATGTCTTAATAGTTCACTCAGACCTTGTTGATGATGCGGCTAGAGAAGAAGGAGGGGGTCTTTTCACGGTGGGTGTGGAAGTTGAGCGCCATCAGAGCGTCGGGCCCCACTGAGAAATAGTTATTCATGGACAGGACCTGACCCGGGAGTAATATAAAAACACCAGTTATGACCCTTCTGGACAGGGAATAATGATGGACTGTGTGTGGTTTCCCAGACCGTAGGACTATTAAATGAGCCTGTTCACTATGAAATAACAGCTACATACAGTAGAACTGCCAACTTTTCTGCTGGATTTAAAACACAAGACAATATTTGTATACTTGTAATTCTTGAACACATCTGTCAATGGTATTTCAAGCAGTTTTGTACAGCCGGCGAATTGTGCTAGCTGGGAGGGTACTATTGGTTGTAACAGTTAGAGTGGCAACACCAAAGTTACAGGTTTCATTTCTGTATGGGCCACACACTGACTATAAACAGTGTGCATAGCTTCATCATCAGTATCATCATATCATCAAATACAATGCCAAAGATCCCAGGTAGATCCCAGGTAGAGAGCGGTGAATGCAACTCACCTTTGGCTTACGAAAGTAGAGTCCCTTCGAGGCTACCTGAACTTTCCACCTGGAAGTACAGCAAATGGAACATCTCACACGGAATAATTTACAACCACGTCTCAACACCAATCATACCAGGAATACTGGCCTTTGCTGCCTAAGCAAAAGTTGAGTTTGGCACCACTAGCTAAGCAATATTACTTGGTATTTTTAGCATTAGTAATGAGACTGGCTTAGGAGTTCTAGCATTTGCACAAGCTATACTGTATTACTTCAACTTTGTGGCTTTTAGAGCCTACATGAGCTTTATTAGCATTATCACAGAAGGCTACATTGCTTGGTCAACGTAACCTTCAACGAGACGCCACACGACTCCCACTGACCTGTCCATCTTGACCACCTCCGCGTCCAGGACGTTCCGGAGCACCTGTTCCACGGGGATTTCCCCGGCGTAGCCCGACCCCCAGCCCAGGGAGTTGGACAGGTCGTTCCCCGTACCCAAAGGTAGAATCATCACTCTGGGGATGAACTGGTCGTGGCCCTGGGGAGAGAAACATGACAACACACGCATCTTAGACCACAACGTCCGACGACGGCAGCGGCAATGGAACGCCGTCAGCCTGCTCCCGGCACTGCCGCGTCACGCCGGCGCGCCTGCGGGAACCCCCCCCGTTTACCTTGAGCTTCATGGTGTCGATGGCGTCCAGCACCCAGCCCACGGTGCCGTCGCCCCCACAGACCAACACCCGCACACTTCCCGGGGGCAGCAGGGTGCAGAGCTGAAGGGCCTTGGAGGGAGGCAGGTCGGACAAGTCGAACACCTGCGAGACGGGAGGAGACGTGGGGGGGTGAGAGGAACAGCAGGTTCGGACGAGTGGGGAGACGTCTGCGCGTTCCATTATCGATACCTCCACACTCACTCAAAGAGTGCCTGTCGTCGGACGGCTCAATTCGACCTAGACCTGGAGGACACAACAGCCTCCTACCGGAGGCTAAACAGGAGGCTGACCTGGACAGGGTTGAGGACGGTGCGGAACTCCCCGAGCAGGGCCTCGCCCATGTTGTTCCCGCTGCGGTTGTTGGCCAGCACCAGGACAGGGGTCCAGCCGCTTCCACAGGCCGAAGCCAGCTGGACGGACACGCAGACAGAGAGGCAGACACACGGTTAGAGTGAGAGCAAACGAGAAGGTTTCGAGCCACGCCTCGGCCAGTCAAACTGGATTACACTCCCTGACACGATACACAGCCTCCCCTCCCCCCCGCGGCGTCACCTCTGACCTTGCTGTACTCGTCAGGGTGCCTGCGCCGGAGCTTGTTGACTTGATAGAGGTAGTGAGGAGGGATGATGAGGCTGCGGAACTCGCCCAGCGCGCAGCGCTCAGCGCCTGACAGGCTGGGCTTACAGTCGTCGTGCACGGTGGTCTGACACCACACGCACCTGCCGGGACGGAGAGACGCGTACGTCAGTGGCGTTAACACAGCGAATAGATGAGCTCACAGGAAACGGCAGAAGATGGGCACAGCTGGTTGGCCATGAAAGTAAGACATGTCATCCATCGCTGACATCCACCCTATCACTATTTCCGCTGCGCCACATGACAAATTGATTGACAACTGAAGACTGTACCCTGTCCCATCTGTGCCAAATCATTATGTTCCATCTGTGCATTATCATTATGGCTCATCCTACCAGCACCCTTAATGAAATTGGAGATTAAAGGTTTTTGTATTCCGTTGGGCTCCAATCGGTATGAAGTGTCAGCTAGAAACACACAAATCACAGCCTATAAGCAAAGGAACACAATAATACCTAAAGTCGCAGAGCTTTGGTTGGTTCCCGCATTGCTCCTTGCAGAACGCGCACACGCTGCAGAGAGGGACGTTTCCACGGACCCAACGGTGTTCCAGAGTTCCATCCGCTTGAGCAGGTGCCATAATCTCCTTGCAAACCAGGCTCCGGTCGGCCCGACGCAGGCAGGTTTCATCGGCGCACACCCCACAGCAGTCGCAGAACGCCCCTTGTAGAATGTGCTGTTCGCATATGCAGCAGTAGGTGGGCTTATTGAACAGGTCGGTGTAGTGCCAGCCGTGCTTGCTTTTGCGGAAGAAATCTTTCATGTGCGATTTCCGTTTAGAGCGTTGGGCGCTGCACCACAATGTTATAATCACCGGCACTACGACAGCTAGCGAGGTCCAAAACAGGAGGGTCCACTCCTCCCGCGATGAGTGGTCGCTTTCTCCCTCGTCCCCCTCCATAGACATTTTAAACGGAGTTGTATTAGTGTGAATAAACGAACAAAATCATAAAATATCACGAACATTCAAAAAATTATGTAAACATTGCGCCCAGGAAGCGCACATGATGATGTCTTCGAGCAAGTGACAACCGTTCCGTATTTCGAATGAACGTCAAACTCCTCAACCCAGACGGAAAACAAAGACTGTCGTGCCAAAAGGTTGTTAAATACTTATCCAGACGATGACAACGAAATATCGGCATAAGGTTGTTATCACGTGCTATGTTAGCAATGCTATCTAGGTAGCTAGCTAGCGACTTCGCGCCTGATGGGTTCACCTCTCCACAGCAATGATCAGCACATTACAACGTGATAATCCATCCTCTGTATGTACCCAGGAAACGCATGAGCAGGCTTGTACACTCTCGAAGATTGCACCTATACGACACCGTTATAACTACATCAATAACACGACTAAATAATACTTATAATCAATGTAAACACCTGTGCCATTGCAGAAAGTGCCCTTCCCACCTACTGTCGTCAGTGCTTGTCCAATGGACTGACCGTAACGGAAACCATGACGTATTATGTTGCGTAGGCTACTGCGCAGCTGACAAAAGTCCGGAGCTACATGAAAACAGAAACATTTGGTTAATGTATGAAAGCGATTAAGTAAAAACATCGAAGTCATGAAAACAACATACATCACAGAATTAGATAAAAAATTAAGAAATTACTTTCTTTACTCAGATTTTTGTTGGGGCAAACGCATGCAATATTTGGGCATTTCTACATGATAACAAAACTACTGAATTATATTTTACTAGACCCAGGAAAATCCCATACTAAACATAAAAAATCTAAAAGTTACATCAGGGCACATGGCCTCGTTTCTGGGGGACCAAGATAAGAACATTAAAGCATGTATTGTTAAAAAAAAAAAAGTCACTAGTGAAAAACACCCTACTTTTTGACGCACGTGAGCCTCTGTGTAAACTGAGTTTTGGGCGCCCTCTGGTGCTTAATAACGACTTTGCAGAATTATAATGAGAAAATTGCAGCAGCTGTAAACAGATGTTCAAAAAACATTTATCATTGAGTAGGACCTACAGTATAATCTGTTGGCAAAAATGTAGTGCATTCTACAAACACACCAAAATAAATACAAAAAGGTGAATGTCTCATTCTAGGACAGGTACGACATTGTACAGATGTTTTTCCCGTTTTTCCATTTTGATTGGAGAGGTGATAGGTGACGTAGGAGTAGAACTTACACTCACCTCATCCGGACGGGTTCTCAGTGCAGAACTGGCGGGACAGGAGTGCTGAGATCAAGATGAAGAAGTTTGTGGCATTTTTCCTCTGTCTGGTCCTCTTAACTATCCACACATCAGGTAGGGTCGTTTTACAGCGCTAAATTACCTTTAACAAAATGTATTCATCAGCTGAATGGAGACTTGCAAGTCTTTTGAAGCTCTGTGAGAAAACCTTCCCATTGCTTTTTGTTATAATTGAAAACTTGTTTTAAGAAAATATAAATATGCAGTTGTTAAGCAGTAGCCTAATTAATGCATTAATTTATATGGTCAAGTAATTAGATATAAAATAACAAAAAGGGGCATTTCTAGCATAATTAAACATAGGCCTACTATGCAAAAAATGCATGCAGTCAATGTTTTAGTTTGTGGTGCATTTATTTTTATTTTCGTTATCCTTTATTACACCAGAGAAGTCACACTGAGATTTGAATCTCTTTTCAAGTGAGCTATTCTGCCAAGAAAGCAGAATACACACTGATACACAAGATAAAGCAAAATAAAATTACAGCATTAAGAGCTAAAATGGTGAAAACTATTAATGTAAATCAAATAATTGAAGACACTGATTTATAATCTGAAAAACAGCAAACGTCAATCTTCGTGTGAACAACTATGACAGTCGTTTAATGAATGCACATAGTTAATTTCTAATCCTATTCTGATCCGATACGCACACTGTTGAATCGTGATTTACTTCTATTTTGAAACTCCAATCAATGCGGTTTCAAAATCAGTGAAAAAAGAGCGCAAGCAGCACGAAACCCGTCGCTGTTTGCCACGTCGCTGTTTATGCTTGGTGCTGTTGACAGCCAGTCAGGTCTCTTTTCATACCCCCTTGCAGGTTGGCCTTTCGGGGTCACGTGCTCCGCGGGCCGGCCTGGCTCCCTGGGGAGAGGGGGAAATGAATGGGCACTTTGTTGCTCCACCAAAAAAAAACAGCCTCCTAATGGTATTCCGCTGCTGGGGGGAAAGACAGAGACAGAGCTTTATTAGACTAGTGTGCATCTTCAATCACACCCTATTCCTTAAATTCCATACTTTACAGTACACTTAATTTGTATTTATATATCAAAAGTAGTGCACTTGATAGGGAATAGAGTTCCATTTGGGATGCTGATCTGCTCCATCAGCCTGGCACATTAAGGAGTAAACAGGTCTACGTGCCCTCAGCCCAACAAACCACAGCAGCCACAGCTTATCCCTTTTCCCCCACACACTGGATGTGAGATAAGGGTCTTCTTGTTAGAAATTAAATTGAGTTTTTTTGTTCTATTAACTGAATTAGTTGTCATGGACGCAGGAGAATAGTGTGGATGGGTGTATGGCCTTCTATTTTAGCACACTCTCTCTCTTCCACTTCCTGTATCTGATAAAGCATAAAATGCCCAAAATATACCTTAAACAAATGTAGATAGAAATATTTTTAAAAGACTTAATATTTGTTTTTATGCTGAATTGGTCACATGACACACATTCGCAGATGTTTTGGGTGTACTGAGAATCATTTGTCTTGGCACCTCGACAGGGTTGTTGTTTAATTGAAGTCACTGACATAATACTTTTTATATGTTAATGTCATAAGTATTTCCATTATAAACCAGGTGGTTAGAGACCTGAATTCTCACTGGATGAAAGCTGTTGAATATGAGACAATTATACCACTGATATAAATCTCACAACTTTGTAGTGTTTTAATTGTGTTGGTAACCAGTTTATAATAGCACTAAGATGTGTGTTTGTGGTATAAGTGTTGACTCCAGGCACTCTACGATGCATTGTGTCAACGAACAGCTCTTAACCAGGGTTTATTGACCATGCATCGCACACCCCTTTTGACTTATTGCTAAGTTATAAGTGTATATCTCCATGTTGAAGTAGTCAGTTCCAGTATAATTAATTGACTGGTCCCTCCAGATGAAGCAGTAAGAGTTTTATACCGTTTCATCAGGAGTGATCAACCAAGGAAGTCCGAAGTCCAAACCCAGATGATGACAGGGCCAGATGCCTTCAATGGTGATGGAGGATAGAAGCATCTTGTGGAAAAAAGGCAGTTTTAGTAAGGACATTGCCATTTGGGGCTTCAATCATATAGTCAACTGTTTGTTTCCAGCATCACTGCGCTTCAGTGTCTGATCCCCTCCTGATGAATCTGTTGATTAAAGATCATTAGATGTCCTGTCCTTGTTGACTACTTTAAAATGGCGGAAACCCTCGACAGAGCTTCTATTGTACTCATAGAAACCATCATGTTTTCTCAGAGGTATGTCCTCTATCCATCTCTATGTAGGCCAACAGTGATGTTGCACAGTCCGCTCTTTGTAAACAAATGTAATTGATGTCTTGGAATGCTTACTCTCTATTGCCAGTTGCAAACCCGATCATACAGGAGAGTGTGGCTAAGCAACTTCTGCGGACGAAGAGGCAGAAGCCAGGCCACCCCGATGAGCCAATGAGGGTAAGGTTCAAAGTGCAAAGGGCACAATTATAAAGGCACTGCAACGTGGAGTGATCAACCAATTTACTCTGTTTCGACACGATCAGAAGGACTTTCATGGCTTTATAATTGTAGTTAAAAAGTAAAGCACATTAGTCAAAATACTGTAGGTATTTTCCCCTTAATTTTCTCAAAAACAACCCATTTGCTTGGTTTCTCACATCTTTGTTTTCCCTCTCCTCCCTCTCCTCCCTCCCATGCACATTCTATTTATGTCCCGGGCCCGTGTCGCCCTCTCTGCCCCTCCCTGAACAGGAGCACTTGCTCCATATGCAGGTGCTGGATCAGAGGGCCCAAGAGACCAATCTGGAAAACTGGCTGAACCCTCACTGCTACCCTCGCTGTGACAGGAACTATGGACACCCCGTCTAACCCGACTCCCTAACTTGACCCCAACTTGACTCCTCACCGCCCAGGTCTCTGTCTGCCCGACTCAGTAAA
The DNA here is from genome assembly GCA_016801175.1 of Esox masquinongy. Classification (NCBI taxonomy): domain Eukaryota; kingdom Metazoa; phylum Chordata; class Actinopteri; order Esociformes; family Esocidae; genus Esox; species Esox masquinongy. The sequence goes on from JACXGI010000360.1 coordinate 109,191, forward strand.
ACAAGCTTATTTGGGTCGCCTGGGTCATGTTCAGAACGAACACCACGTAGCAATGCATGCTGCAACAAAAACAAGTTCAGAAAGCACTTAAGCACGATAAAAGTACACTGTGGAGTGTTTGTGCACTTTCAGCCTTTAGTGGTTGCCTGTTTTGTGTGCTACGTCTTCTAGTTGTGAACTGTGTCACCCATTTTCTATGACATGTTAAAACCGTCAAAACATTTAGGAAAGGTTTTCCGTATCATATGAATTCTAATCCAATTTATATACACATTTGGTGCTCTCTCTCAGTGCATCTTTAAAGACAATTTCCTTTTATTTCATGAACAAATTAACAGAATTCCATTAGGCTATCAATAGACAGGTGATACATTTGTTCTTTGATTCTAGACTGTTTTATTTTTTCGATCCTGATTGGTTTGGTTGTATGTCTACAGGGGGATAACTTTCGAGCTTAAGGTGTTGAGGACAAGAAGGATGATGATGTCGTCCAGGAAGACAAGGATGGTGATGCCAACAACTGTGATGAAAATGATCATGACAATACTAAAGATAGGAGGTTTAAGCTACTATTATAATACATGTACTATATTAGAAAGCCTCAGAATGGTACATCAGTGGCCATCAATAGAGATAAGCCCATAAGTGCATGATCAGTTTATTCCAGCAATATTAGCCTATAGGAAAAATAATCAGTTCATAGTGGATAAGTCATCAGTTAATAATGTAGATTATTATGAGAAATGCTTCACTATATTATGTAAAAGTATGTTTAAAAAACTAAGAATTTAATACAGCATTTAATACAGTGAAATACTGCTTACAATAATTTTTGGACTCCTGAATAAAATACCAAATAAAGGAATTTTAAAAGGCTTCGATTCAATGCTCCTTTCAATGAACCAAAACAGGAACTGACCATCATAATATTTTGTCATCAAACTGAGCTTGACCCAACGGCTGACCCGGGGTTGCATTTGTTGCGGTCGACCCTAAAACGGGGTTAAGATACCATTGTAATTTATTGTAGTTTGGGGCATTTAAGACAGCAATTAGTGCTGTTATTTCATTGCGATGGCGGCACATCGGCAGACATGCTATAAAAAATAAAAACTTGTGAAAAGAAAGGAAGAAATAACCAAATTTCTGTCACTAAACATGCAACGGTTCATGTCAGCTAAACTAGATATGCGTAAACATTGTCATACGCTGTACATGAAGGGAGTAGCCCGTGGACATATGGTTAGGGTTAGAGACACAAGTCCAGACACAAGTTAATATCCAGACACAAGTTAGGCTATTTTCCGAAATGAACGTTGTGCACATTTTTTTTTAAACCTAGTATATAGCTGAGCTGCTTACGATTGAACAGACACACATGATGATTTCAAAAATGTGTTTTTCATATGTTTTGACTGATCAGTTGAATGATTAATAAATATATCGCACAAATAATCATACGCTTGGTCAAATTTGCGGTAAACTTTGGTCTATTCTATTGATTACAACATTTATCACAAGACATTTTGTGTTTTGTCGTATTTGTTTAGCTAAATCCTTTGTTTATGGTATCATAGACAGGCTATTAGTTTAACAAAATCTCTTTGAGGTTGAATATTTGGCCGACTGCTAAAAAGCAAGCACAAAATAAAAAACATATTTTAGCCTATTAATAGGCTATAGAGTCAACCTCAAGAAGAGGTTGTACAACCAATAGCCTATGAATACGACCATAAATAGAAGGACTTCGCTAAAGGAATGAAAAAACGATGGGAATACAAATTGGTTTGCCTACTAAATTAACGATGCCAACGGAACCATAACGCAATTAGAACATAAAGCAATATCGCCAACAATAACCTGAGTTATTGTCGGGCGGAGGGGTTCCTGTCCAACACAAGTGGAATAGCAGGTTAAGACACATGTTCTATTCCGTAGGACTATTTATTTTTATCTTACCAAAGATAGTCTATTTGGTAACTTAAAGGCCAACCTTGTGACCCCATAGGGTTGGCCTGCAGGTCCATTCCGCGGATAACGACGGGCGCTGGACTTCATCGGCCTGTAACATTTCAGAAAATTGGATGTCCATATCTGCCCAATAAAATTATTTACCTATACCTAATGTCAAGCATTTGAGCAAGACGTTTGGGGAAATAGTTACATAAGGGCCGGTTTCACAGAAACCGATTATGACCAGTCCTGGACTAAAAATTCGAACTCAATGGAAATTAGCATTATTTTTTTAGACCACAACTAGACTTAATCTGCGTTCGCGAAACTATCCCATATAGGGTTTGTTCTATTCGGAAAGCTTTTTTTTAAATTAAAATCTGCTAGCAATGCTGCTTTTGCATTTATTCATCTTTGTAATTTGAATAATAATAATATAGGGAAATTGGTGCTGAATATTTAAGGAAACCAATTATAGACTTTAGGCGCATTCATTCGATTTAAAGCCACAATCAAAAGTTAAGAAACTACAAATTATGAACAGCCGGTTTGGTAAAGAATCTGTAACTACCCCTCCAACAACTATAACGACTCTTACTTTGTGAACCACTGCCAACAGCCCTCTCTCAAAAAAGACAAAAGCATTGAAATATATTTACTCTCACATTATTGAAATTAACGTATTACTATGAAAATATAATTACAAACGGTAAAGACAGGAAGACAATTCCCGCAGTTGGTGTAGCGTAAATAAAAAAAAATATGGTTAACGTTAGACAATTCTTTACGACCTGAAATGGGTACCATGAAATAGTAGCTAAAAAACTCCAATGTCAGGAATTACATTTTTCTTCTAAAATCTAAACGGAATAAATGTAGAACGCATTTGCAATTAAAAATCCCATTTGTAGAAAATGCAAACCTAAAAACAGCTGGAAGAAATCACGACAGCCAGAAACACAAAAGAAATTGCAACAATTTTACTGGAAAGCGTCTCAAAAGCAAACTGCGAGATCATTGTCACCATCGTGTTAGGCCTACATGAAAGCATTTTTTTAAGTCCACAATGTTGTCAACCTGTAGACAGTTTTATAACGTCAATACACATTTTAGACAAATACAGCGTCATAAACACCCCTCCATTACTCCTATTTGTAGTCATTGCTTTTTAAATCTGGAAACGAAATGGTCATCCGCGTACATCTATACTGACCGATAGCATTCTAAAGGCAAATAGACCTTAAAAATAACTCCTATACAGGACACGTTAATCAACAAGACAGTCCTACATTTTATTCACTTTTTATTAATCCTTCCAAAAAGTGGTTGACAAGTTTTCAAAAGTGCTTTACCCTCAAATTTAAATCGCATGACCCGAAGTAGGCTGATAGTTCTTACAGTAATTGATGGAAGGCCTGTGATTTCTCTGGGTCTATTTTAATCAATAATGGTTATGACTTAAAGGTACTCGGTTGACAAAATTAGATTTTGTCGGAAATGAATTGTTAGGTACTGTTTAAAAGCAAATTATTTAATCATAAAAGCTCGTAAGCAAGCCGCTGTACAAGCATAGGGCATGCTTGTCTTTCAAATGGCCAACATGGGAAGTTCAGAAATTCAACGGACTTCATTTGATTTGGTCGTAACATTAAATAGACATTCGACTATATTATATACACATATGCACATATAATCCTGTATTTGTTTTTATACATTACATACAAAATCTGAAAGATGAATGACAATAGTAAGTAGCCTTTATCTAAATCATTTGATGCAATATTGACAAAAGGAGACAGACATGGCAAGACACAATTGAAAGTAAAGCAAATCATCTTTTATCTTTGAAGAATCCTTGATCTGTGCTACTCTCCCGGATAGTCACTGTCAAAAAGTTTGTGGTCACATCAGTTACCAAAACCTTTTCCACATTGGTCAGGCAAGGCCTCCACGTGACCTCATCTGGTTCGCCCAGGATTCGAGACACTGGGATTTTGGCAATGAGGGAAGGCTTCTCCATTTGTGCCAGTTCTTCGTTGGGCTGATGGACATTCTTTTTTGACAGATGCTTCAGGTGTGGAGAGGATACGTAGCTTGATGGGCACTCTGTAGTCCTGCAGCCCTGGGCATCAGAGCCTATCCTTTGTGATTGCAACAAGCCCCTGCTTTGGCTGTAGTGCTGCTGTGTGCTCCCGCTTGGCACGGGACGCATCTGCCTGTGGGAATGACCAGCCAGCCTCTCCTGGTGCCTGTGGGCGGATTTAACCCTCATATCAGAACCCCTCTTGTCCCCGTCTGACAGGCCCAGCTTGGCCAGTTTTAGTGGGCTGTAGGTCGCCTGCTCCTCTGCTCTCCTCTTGGGCGGCTCTGGAATTGTGGGAAGAGCGTTGGAGGGATTGTCCTTAAATCGCAGCTTAGGTTTAGGCCCTCTCTTCTTGGGGCCGCTTATGAAGCCATCTGGGCCTTGGGGCCTCTGGAGGGCTGGGGGACGGTGCTCTCGGACTGGTTCTGGGGGCCTGACCCGCACACTTTCGCCCCGGTTGACAGTGCTGGGTGGGAAGATAGTGGGCACCACAGCTCTCAGCCCCTCACGAGCTCTGGGGGTCACGATGGGCTCTGGGGTCGGGTAGGTGATCCGTATTCCCCGGACCGCTTCGCTACGAAACTCGTAGGATTTGGCCTTAGCTTTTGCTTGAGCCTAAAGGGGAAGGGGAAACCAGAGAATAACTGCTTTTGGAACCGAGGTAAACCTTAACAAAAATGATGGAATATTTTAAGTTGGCTACACCCACTGCTCCAATTTCAGTTGTCTTTTATAATGATAAATCATTTTTTTTTGTCAGTTAGATAAATACCAGCTGCCCTGTAATGGTTTAACAAACAATGTTGACAAGGAGAATTTTCCCCCCAAAAAAATCTACATAATAATAAAGGCATGTTCACCTTCCATAAAATTTAGAAGTTACTGGATCTGTTAATCTGTATAATTTTTATATGTTCACAATAGTTACACGTTATAATGTCGTTTCATCATCTTAATTAAAAACAGCTATTTACAGGCCCTGGAGAGACACTGAAGTGGATTCTTAATAAACTGCCGATCAATTAAACAATTTTCACGGTCGGCTCTCTTGAAAACACTGGTGCATTCGTCGGATAACACCTCACAATTTCTAGATTAAATCCAATCCCAGTCTCCTGCAAACGGTTGACAATATAACACGTTAAAACGTGACACCCGAATAATCAAGGCATGCGTGAATAACTGAACCCTACATTTTTCAAGCCAATTTAAGGGGTCACTGATATGATTTACATTGTGTACATTTCAAATATTGAACACATTTCCTTGCATATGTTTCGATCACTTTGGCTACCTGTCAATCACACCAAATTACAATGTTTCCGTGCAATTTGGGATTATAACCATTCTAACTGCGGCGCATTAGCACTACTATAATTGCTCTAACCCCCAGCAAAAACAGGGCCAGCTAACACCAGCAAACAAAGGGTGAATGTAATGGATTAACTTTAAATTTAGATCAAACACGTTGACGTGTCAGTGAAACCAAATATTTTTCAGATGAAGGTCGGTAGACTCAGTGGATAAGATATCGCAAGTGGGTGGAGTATGTTTACATGCCACACATGCTAGAATCGTCCAACCATGCAGCCGAATATTCAGACAGTAGATTCCACAAATCTATCATCGCGTGTTTAATTTATTATTTTTAACAATGCATGCATACCAATTTACCTTAAGCAGGAATGTCTTCGGTTTCGGTCCTCTCTTTTTTGGCCCAAATAGTTCCCTTTCGCGCTCCCTAAAACAGCAAGACACCCATTTTCAGTATCAAGAGAGCGAAGTGCCATACATGACTTGCTTGACGGATGCCTTTCATTTTTCTATTATGCTAACGTTGCTTGCAATTAATGACCAACATGAACAGGCCCATATCTGGACACCTTACAGTACCTCTCTTCGAAAGCGACGAAGAGGCGGGAGTCCAATATGTTCTCCTCTGGTTCCCAAGTGCTAAATCTATGGAGAAAAACATTTGACAATGGTTCGTTTTCCACCACATTGGGAAAGCAAGCATGGATACGACAAACGTTAGCTAGTTTGCTAACATTACAAGCATGCTGCGCTGACTGTCACCAACGTTAGCAGATGCCATCTGATTTAGCTAGCTAACAGGCTAACGTTACAACTACCAGCCAGCGACAACAACATCCATGTAAAACCAAGGTTCGCTAGCACTGAATTCAACGTTGATATAGCAACTTACTTCGGTGACCAGCCCTTCCATTTCACAAGGTATTCCATTCGACCCTGCGTGCCATCAGAAATAGAAAAAAAACTGCTTCGTTATGAAACTGCAGTGTCGCGTCAAAATAGGTTATGCATATAAGGAAATGTGTTTGACATACCCTCCTTATTCGCCGTTTAATGATAGATTCGGCTGCGAAAACCCGTTCCCCAACTGCAGACAGCTCCATGTTTACTTCAATCCAGCTACCGTTAGCTAAGCTTGGTGGTGAACGCTAGACTATATTTTTCTCCTGTCTCGCAGTGAATTCCAGACAGCCCATAATACTCTAGCACAGAAAAGACGTCATCATTTTTTTCCAGGCGTTGCTTAGGACCCACTGTCGGTGGAACCATTTAGAGAAAGCCCATTGGTTTAGCCGTTGCTACGTGCCCGGGGTTGCTAAGTGAGGAGGAGGAGCGTCCACTTCTGAAAATTCTTGAGGGGAAAATGGTGGCTTTAGCGCGGTGGATCAATTACGCGCATTATTCGGAGATGTTTAAAAAACATATGTCGCCATATATTAAAGATCATCTTCTGAATTACAAGACGCAAACCATTTAAAGTAACATGTTTTCATTCCACAAATGTTATACACAAAAAGGGTTAAGATAAACAGATTTGATGCAGGGACACTGGTTTCATCTGCTACGTTAACTGTTAAACAAAACTTGAGTTCAAGGTGCTCCCAATCCATAGGCCTATATATACCATGATAAATTTGATTAGATAATGTGTAATTACGACATTAGGAGGGGATTACACTAAGAGACTACAAAGGCTCTAAATTGTATTTCTTACTGGTCCTATATCAAAATATAACAGCTTATAGATCCCATGTAGGCTTCGTGCTGTATCCTAATAGATTGATCTCTTGATCCCGCTAAACAGCTTCATGCATCATGGGTGTTTTTTACTTTATCTCTTTAGAAATGCTGTCGATTGTAATCTCCATTCAGTGGGATATTCGTTTAAATCAGTTTCCATACACGCTTGACCTTAAGGAGCACAGTCAAAGGTATGTCAGTGTGGGGACAGAAAACACATTGCACCGCTTTGAGAAATAAGTCTTCACATCCGTAGCATTTAAGTGTTGATTAGGCTATTGCCATGGATAGGACCGTAAGTAAAATGAATTCATCTGAATATCAACTCTTTAGCCTACTAATCAAGAAAATAATTTAATTAGCCTTCCAAAAGTTGAGCAAACATGAAATTGGATTGTTTGGGTTATGGCAATTGACAAATGCCGCCTAATGAATTAAGCAGCGAGGGCTAGGCGTCACGTGTTAAAATAAATAGCCTAATAGTTGCTAGAATAGATGCATTAGCCTTATATAGGCCTAACCAAACATAATGCTACGTGAAAACATTAAAATTAGACCAAGGATGTGAACACAACCAATATCAACAAGTTAATATTAATTATGCACTCATCTATAATTTCTAAGAATCCGTACTTGCACAGGATATCATGTCCCTTGTGTTCTTGAATCAGTCATTAAAAATGTTGAAGTTGACTCGATGTAGTAAATGTAATAAATCAACTAATGTAATAAATTACCTCACCCTGTTGTTTACAAAACATAAATGTTTCCACGTTTCAGCAATCACTGGTCTACTTGGAATAGGCCATATTGTAAACAGACATGTTAGGCAGACTAAATTGATACAGTGATAACTTCCTTCAATTTATTGGGATTAATTATTTGAAAGACATTTCTTTAATCGTTTATTTCTTGTAATATTATTATGCATAGCACGATAACAATCCTGTTGTCATGTCTTGTCTATATTAGGCCCTATTAATCTAAAGTAAAAAATATATATGGCACTATAGCACAGTCCTTGATTCAAATAAACACCATTCAAACAAATTACTGTCCAAGCAGCTGAAAAGTCAATTGTAATGTTATGCGTGTTAGGATAGCATAACTTCATTCGAATCGTTTTGTCAGTTAATTTATTTGTCAGAGTTTAATCTAAGAGTTGAATCAATAAGAAAACATAGATAGTCTATTAGAAAATTATTAGCAATTATATGTAATAAAAAACTATCTAATGGGCTCTTTATGACAAACTTTAATAAGTAATCGTGATTAATTTAGGACGAAATATTCTTTATCCATCACATTATTTTCTAAACGCTTCTCAAGAATTTAGACCGTAGTGCATCAAAGAAACAGACTCCAATTCAAAGCCTACATTAACAGAAATACATTCGCTTCACACCAACATCCTTCAATTTAAGATTTAGTAATCGATAGAGCTATTTGAATGATCTTTTTTAGGTTGATCTAGGCCTATTCACGAAAACAACACAATTGTATGCATATTTCATATATTGCTGTGAACTGGACGGACGCAAAACACAGCTAACACCAGCTGACAAAAATGTCAGTAATTTTCTAAATTATTGACACCCGTGATAAAAATGAGCAAAACTTACAAAAATGAATTATTTTATATGATCATATTTTATATGATCTTATATGATACTTTAAATTATAGATCATACTATATATATATATATATGAGCAATTGTATAAGTATGATGTTCTTATGCAATCTTATACAATGTCACTGTTTTATATATTACTGTATATTTGAGCAATTGTATAAGTATAAATTAAGCTTATATATTACGTTTCATTTATATGTTTTCATCCAAAAGTTGGAGGTTACATTTACTGACACCCTTAAAGATTCTTATCGATAAAATCAACCAAAAATAAAACCTGCATTCAAATTTTTATTTAAAACTCACATTTGAGGAACCTTAGGCCTATTCTGGCCTAACATTACCTTTTTGTTGTGGTATGACGATGAGATAACCTGGAATATCCCTTTGTCACCAGTCATCAGCATAGGTTAAGATAAGAGAGACCTTAAAATATCTATCAATGCCGGGTTACAAAAAAGCAAAAAGGAAAGGTTATCACAATAGCAGAAGTTAAAAACCATTGAAACCATTGTGTTATTTCTATCTAGAATGCATAGCAATAATGCAATGCAGCAAAGGATTGCATAACTTGGTCTTAGTCTCAAAATTTACAATGAAACTCCACCTCCGACATGTACAGGTTATTTGTATGGTTGCCAGAAATAAAGCCTTTACTGAGAGCAAACAAAGGTCGCATGTTTTCTAAAAGGCATTGGCTGTTGTTTTGGAACCAAGACATGTTCAGATAGGACTGAAATAGCGTTGTAAGTCAAACAGCATACACTATGTGCAGAAAATAACCTCATCACTTATAACACTGTAGAATATGTTAGACAAATTTACTTCCGCTCGTCTTAGGGCCCTTGTTAATGTCAACTGCATCAGTAAGTCTACGAAACATGCTTTAAATCAAGACATATAGCCTTGTCTCTGTCAGTAGGATGAAACTTGAGTAGGATGACCCCAAGCATACATAAAAATGGACCAATTCTGGTTCATTTAAAAAAAAATTGCATTTTAAATCCTATTGAAAACCTATTTTTGGAATTGAGGAGGCATATTAAGGATCTTGAAAGGCTTTTAAAAATCCCTCCAAATTGTTGTCGGACATTATACAACAGTGTAGAAAAAAGGCTCAGAGCTGTTAACTTTGCTAAGGAGAGCGTAGAAAGGATTGAAGCGGGATTGTTATTTTGACCATAGTTTTTTGAAAAAAAGGTATCTCATGTGAAATTGTTTTTTTTGTTTGTTTATGCCTTTGAATCAGTAATACGGAACATACATTCCACAAATTTTAAAATATAGCGCAGTAAATGGTATTTTTTAATATATAGCCTAGATCCTTTTGGTACATCTTTATTAAAAGTTTCAATTATTTCGGATACACTATGTAAGTCAAACTATACGTCTTTTAGTGTCTATTCCCATATATTCTCTAATGTGAACAGTGATTTTTTTTAGCCTACTAACATTTTTACTTTTGAAAATGTGGACTTTCAAAGCATACATAGACAACCGAAACCTTACACCATCTTATATATACAAAAGGCTATTTCTCTAGGAAAACTGGACAGTTGCGTGACCAACTCCACATTTTAAACCCAACACAAAACGAATTTCATAGCTTTCTGAACACAAACCACAAAGATAAGATAACCTGAATATCGGTTATAGATTTATAGATTTAAAATAATAGATAGAAAAAAAATAGATTTAAAATAATCGAATACTGACAAATAAACACTAAAACACCCTTTTCGGTTTCTCGACGACAACAGGAGACAAATAGGCTTGATTTAAAATGTACCTAAAACTGAAAATGTCTAATTGATGTGATTTTCTATGAATTCATAATATTCAGGTTCAACGATCTTACAGGCATTTGCAGCTACATGAAGCCAACACAAAGCAAATCCAAATGCTAAATGTCTGGATTGACCACAAAAAAGAGGTCAATCCACTGAAAATGGTAATGAGCTTATGGCAATAGTGCGCTGACACAACCCGATGATAGGAAATGCAATGAAAAAGGTTTAAACAAAGGACCCCTCTTTGTTAATCATTGTGTGTTTTTGCATTGTTGGTTCCGATATCAGTTAATTCTATAGTAAATGCACCCAAAGCAAACACATCAAACTAGTCAATAACAATTCAATTACAAGCAATTTCCTAATATAAATTATCTCTAAATTCCGCGGAGATGAGCAGTGGAGGACAAAGGAGACGTCCAGAAAATATGCTAGATGGGCTATTGAATCCTCCTATATTCGTCATATGGCTTTAAATTTGTTTTTAATTGAGTCTCCAGTATTTTTCGACACTCAAACGTAATATCAGTAACGCATTTTGTGCATGCATGCAGAGAAGGAAGATCCGCTGCCTTACTCCTTTTTATGGTGGAGTAAGCGATTGGTCTAAGCGCAACTGCAGTGCAGCAGTGGTTGCAGCTGTGGTTGCAGCCGTATATGGTGCACCGTCGACCTGTTAGAAGATTATTGGTTCGCTCGTATCTGGGCAACCGCCATTACCCGGCGCTCGCTAAGGGAAAAAAAAACGATCATTCTGCAAATGCAAGGACATCACGCACCAAAAGAAAGCATCACATTTCTCGTCTCGAATGAAGGGCAGACGAACGCATAGACCAATTGCCACAAGCCCGCACATTTCATCGCACACGCACGCACATCCTATGTTTCACCACACACACACACACGCACGCACACACACACACACACACACACACACACACACGCACACACACGCACACACACGTATTGCACTGAAAGTCCTCCGAGCTTATTTTCTACCTAAGTGAGGCTGAAAACCACTTATTTTGGCAAAATGTCAACAAAGATCACACCGCTATGCGAATAATTCACGCCACCACGAAAGTTTACTGATAGTTAGACTTGGCTATTGCTAATAAAAATGAGCTGATGTGGAATTTGTGCGCAGATGAAGAGACAGGTGTAGACTAGCTTACTTAAAGAAGGGGGGGGGGGTCATGACCAGCCCATACATTAGCAGTTAATAGAAAATCTAAGAACATTTCCTATTCTTTACACAGGAACTACAAAGAAAGGGTGTAGCCTACCTGTAGACTCATAATGTCAATAATACTTCAGAATAACATAGATCATATTCTACTCACAGAAAAGTAATTGTATTAACCTAAATTAAATACAATTTTCTTCAAAAATCAAGGCAATGTAATTAACATTCTGAGACGACCAATATAGATTGCGCCAAGAAGGAACACCGTCCTCACGGACAGGAATGTAGAGGTTATAGCGCTATTATAACATACACAGATCGCTATAATTAGAGGCCAAAATGTAATAATTTATATGTTGCGGTATGATAAAGCGAAGTTTGGCAGTTATGTTGTCCGGAACACTTCAATAAACGGTCTGCTTCGGTTTCCCGTTAGCAGTTTGGGAAAATTATGACTCCAGACAGTAGCAGATGTTATGCTCACAACTTTATAATATCTCATGTATTTAATTGACATCAATTTGGGTGTTGTCATATGCAGGCATTGGAAAAACTCGATACAAAATAAACTGGATAGACTAAAAGGGACAGCCATTTTCTCTCTCGTCCTCGCGCGTAAACGTAACGATAGCAGTTTTTTTTTATTCGGGGGCTCAAATGGTCGAGCGAGAAGGTTTCAGCGCTGCGGTTGTGGTTTATCAATGCGATGGGTTTTTGCGACAGATCATTCCTGTAGTTTCGCAATGAGTTATATAGCCTTAGGGCAACTTTTGCTCAGGACTGTACAGCTGCGACAAATGCTTCAATCCGCCATGTTGATGATAATTCAACTGGAATTCTTCACTCTTTACACTGTCCATAGTTACGTTTGAAAATCAGATCGCAAAACTGCATGACAACAAACGGAAGAGAGATGCATTTTGATTAGGCCTACATGATTACCTCTTTGGACTGGAAAAATGGTTTTCCAGTCCACCTTATCACATTATTCCATACAATTCACATTTAATCTGTTTAGGCTACTGTGTGAAGGACACGACTGATTATAATGCTATGAAACATTCTCATTTCTTTTACTAACACTTGTGAATAATGTCAGAAACATTAACGTTAAAGGCAACTGTCATTTTATTTAGGCACCCCTTGCGTGTGAACGAACAAACACGAAAAACGCAACAGCCTATGGATTTCTGGAGAAAAAAAAACTTGTAGGTAACTCTGCGTGTGTGTGTGTGTGTGTGTGTGTGTGTGTGTGTGTGTGTGTGTGCGTAACTATGCGTGTGCGCTAGATGAAGGACATGTTTTAGGCTTCCTGTTCATTTTAAAGGAATTATTGTGAAAGCCAAGGTGCTTACGAAATCGTTCCAGCAATCTGCAATTTGAAAAATAATTAGGCTAGATTGACAAAAGTTCTTTGCAGCGAACTTCGTAATCATTCTATCTATTTACACTGTTACCAATGGCCAATGTTCATTTCAAGCGTTTCAAAATGATTTATCTGAATTAATTGCCAGTGTGATGCGTTTTTATGGAGCAGATGATGAAGTTGGTTTTTGAAAAGCGGGGTCTACGAGGAGCGGAGCTGCAGTGGTGACATACACACGCAATTGCAGATTCCCGCTGGAGACCAGGTTCTATAGCCGTCTCCACCATGCACCTCTGTGTCGCCACAAAACCTGTGTGGCTGTGATTCACACGGTCAATAAAAACTTGCGTGTCCACTCCACATTTTGCTACTATTTGTATTGTGTTTGGCCATGACTTCCGATTATTGGGCAAGACTGATTCACGAATATTAGGATTTTCAGGGCCATAGACTCAGGGCCGTAACTCAAGAAGCCTAAACAGTGCTTCGAACCCACTTAGGCCTAAACCTTGCGAGCGTATAGACTCTAGATTTAGATTCCAGTGTTGAGCTAATTTATGATCAATATTAGGAAGAACGTCCGTTTCTTCATTCAATTCAGTTGGTTCAGTGACTCACCAGGTAAACAATCTCAGCTGCTATAGAGGATTATTAAATAACTGCTAATATACTAATATGCTTTTTGCGAAACTGGATTCCCGTTCCAACTTCTGCATCAACAAGCCCATAGAGCAAACGATGCATTAATATGAATGCAAATTCGGCTGAAGTTCATACTTCTGTGGAAACTGTTTCTGGTGATCAGGTTTACGCACGTTGGAAAGAGGTGATATGCATCTAACCACAAGAATAACAAGTAATTGACAGTTAAAGAAAGGGGCGTCTGCTAAAATGTAAATAAATATATTATGTACAATGAGTCTACATTGACATGTATTTTTTAAAATCTTACTACGACCATGCTTGAAAACACCATCTGAAACTAGGTCCAAGAAGGCTGACTGAGCATGCATGTTATGTAATTCACTATTGTATACTATTCCATTACAGGAGTGTGACTGAGATATATAGACCATAAGCCTAGTGCCAAATTGTCTACCCTGCTGCTAACCTTTGTGCCCCAATAGAGAATCTCGATTCAGCAGGCCAGGAAGCGAGGTTAGTAATGCATCTATTTTAACCTCCTTCTTGTGATCAGTACGAGTGCAAGAAGCAAGTCATGCGGTTTCTACAAGAATGTGTTGCAAGACCGCAGTTCATCGTCTTTACAGTTCATCCGCAGACAACCTCGAGGCCTCGAGACAATGTTGAGATCCATATCAACCCAGATAAAAAAGAGATTCGGTCCATAACTTTATTATTTTTTTATTGCAAAACATATCAAAGGAAGTCTTTTCAGTTTCACATAAACAGCAAAGTGCTTCCTCCTTCAGTACAATGCATCTTTGAAGAGCCATGCACTGAAAGGGGTTTTAAACGGAACATTGAGAACGTCCAGTTTTTACTGATACCAGTAAAATAGGCTAGGATACATCAAAAAATGCCCTTGCAACGAATACACTTAATGATATTTAAACATTAACTCTCTGGGAAAGTTTTCTTGGAAACTAAGGCTTAATTAACACGATGTAATAACATTGGTATAGGCAGATGTTAAGCGTTATAAGCCAACATAAGGCTATGAAACATGGTTTTTAATTCATTAAGCCAGCATTTCTACTTCTAGTCATAACGGATTAGATTGGAAACAGTGTGAATAAAAGATTAACATTGCCTAAAATGCATTGAACTTTAGGACTATGCCTACCTGTGTTTGGTGTTTAATCACCCATTTTTTACATTCTGAATACATAAGTGAATTCATCATTACTTCAAAACAACTTCTGGGATGAATGTGAATATAAGTAAGCCTGCAAGACCTTCTAAAGTTAAACATACACATATTTTCCACACATCCTTTCAATGTTTCACACAATAATAGCATGAGAAAAAAATGTATACAATAAATAGGGAACATTTTAAGGTAGCACTGTCATCAAATTAATAATATCCTTGTTATGGGTCTTGAAGAAAAATCATGGCCAATGGGACTTGAATTTAGAGCTAATATGCCACATTGTTACAGGGCTACAGAAAACTATTTATATGAATGGGTATTTCACATATCAACAGTCATTGAAATCAATGACATTTATCTTCGTAAACATTACCCTCGGATAAGAGGCTAAGGCCATCCTCTTCACAGCAGCCATTCAATACCCTCAACCAACCTACAGCAGTGCAAAGTACACATTATCTCCAAGGTCCTTCATTGACTTGTGCAGTTTGACCTAGGAGGCCATGTTTGTTTGACTCTCCCTGACGTCTCACATGGCCTGATCTTTCCAGGCAATGCACTTCTATCTTCCTGGTTGGAATCCAATCATCTTGCGCGCGCACGCACACACACACACACACACACACACTGTGCACTTGCGAGGTTCTTCATTTCGCAATTTCGCTGCACATCTAACACATACTCACTCATGTACACACGCCTCACTCAGGCAAATAAACTGAAAGGTGTCATTTACCAATAGTCAATATATATACTTTTCTTTTTTCTTTTACAAAGTCATCAATATACATACTTTTGAAGAGATTGTAGAAACAGACAAAAGCAGAAAAACAGTAAGTGCTTTTTCAATAAGCCCTGATGCCATTTGTTGAAACAGCATCTACTAAAAAAGCTTGAAACTCAATAAAAATTGCCAGATATGACAAAACTCTGGGTCTCTCCATACCAATAACAGTAAGGTAGGAAATATGAAACAACATAAATCTCAGCCCCACTAAATGAAAACAACAAGGGGTCTTATTTACAATCAAACATCTGAAAATACCAATATGTTTAATTTGTACATTTTCACATAGTTGCTGGTAGTCCCTGGGTCCCAGATCTCTCTCTTCAACTTTGTTACACTGTTACATATTCCTTAAATGTCACCGTGAGACAGTTTGTAGTAATATCTGTGATAACTATATTCCCGAGGAATGGCTTGAATGAAGGAAAAACCTCAGTCTCCACTGCCTGTTCTGTCGCGATCGCCAGTGGCTGCTCTATCTGCTCCGCTGCCTTCTCCTCAGCAACAGGAGGAGAAGGCAGTGTGTCTGTGGGAACCTGAGCCTCTACTCTAGACCTCACACAGCTGAGGTCCATGGGCTCATCTTGGTTCGACTCCAGGAAGTCATTGTGGCTCTCATGGCCGTTTTGGTCTGTGGAGTTACTCTGAGGGGGTGAGGACACAGTGGAGGGAGCACTGATACTCCTGGAACTCAGAAATCTTTTGCAGCCGCCCCGGTCCTCAACCACCTCCGAGAGGTGACGTTTGAGGGCTGGAGGATAGGCGGTTTCAGGCCGAGTCCTCTTTCGGGCCTCCTCAAAGGGCCAAGGACTAAGATTAGGTTTGGTGGTCAGCTGCAGGGGCTCATCTTTTGTAGCCTGCTTTAGACCCCTGACATCGAGGTGTTTTTCGTGCTTTGTCACACTAATCTCCGTCTTAGGCGAGTCAACCTTCTCATCAGGACACTTAAATCCAACAGACTTGTTACAGTGAGGAACTTGTGCCTTTGAAACATCTTTGTGGACTTTTGCAAATCCGTTGGTGAGACCCAGTTTTTGGATGAGCCTCATTTTTTCAAGGTGCTTTTCTGCTGCGTCCTCGCATTTGTCTGGCTGCAGTTGGTCAAGGTCTTCCAGATCTCCATTTTTAATCCTTGCCGCCTGAGTGCCGTTCTCCATGTACTTGCTCATGACGATTACAATGCGTCCGTTGTTGTTTTTGTTCTTGACGATCTTCAGCTTGCTGTCACTGTTTGCCTTCACCGGCGCTGCGTCTTCCTTAGTCGGATCTTCGATCAGCTCGGACACGCTGTGGCCGTTGAGGTGGGCAGGAAGCTTCTTTAGCTCCATGGTAATGTCCTTAACTTTGCTCAGACAGCCAGACTCCTTGTCCCGGACCCATTTCTGCTGCAGTGCAGGAGGCAGGTTCCAGTCTCGATTCATTGGCAGTTCCGGAGCTTTGGTGACCTCCCTGGGCTTTAGGCACTGGGTGTTGTCATACATCTTCGGGTCAGGCTGGTAGTGGTGGTGCTTCTTGCTGTTAAGTTGGTAGTAGAACTTCTTCTTGCCGATGGCCTGCTGCTCGGCCTCCCTTTCCTTGGCCAACAGGGGCTGGTACTGGTGGTGCTTCTTGCTGTTCAGCTGGTATTGCTGAGTCTGCGAGCGCAGTGTCTGAATGGGGTCCATTTTCTGACGATTATCCTCGTCCAGGCTGGTTTCCTGAAGTCCTAAGAGGATGCTGGATCTCCGGGCAAAAGACGGCACCTAAGCAAACAAAGGAAATACATTGAGCGGACTTGTCTACATGACAATCTGACAAATTCTCTCTTTAACAAATATTAGAAACATTCTACAGTGTCCTAGGGTGGTACAATGGTCTAAGCCTATGGTGCACAAACACCACTGCGGCGTGGGTTTGATTCCAACCTACTTTAGCTTTGCTATTTTAGCATAATTTATCAAAGTAAAAACTTGTGATCAAATGATTCCTTCTAGATGAACTTTGGGTGAGTCCTGAGCCATAAACTGCTGTTTAGTTCTGCGAGGTCCTTTCATACATATTTTATCAGCCTCCTACATGTGTCTCTGTTGGCTGCCCTCCTAGCTGTCACCAGTGACAGAGTGGCTCCAGTAGCCGCCGAGACTTCAGCCCTGAAGAATGCAATAGGATGCTTTCTGCCCCATCACTGACATCCAGTGTGTTACCTCCAATAACCTCCTAACGAGAACAAACACTATATAGAGTGGGTTTCTTTTGCCCTTCGGATTTATGATCAGTGTCTAAATCTACTTTTCAGTCACAACTATAGAATTTAAGAAATATCTGAGACCTGATCCACCTAGCCAATCCTTACCCTATAGGATTGTCTTTGTCAATCCTGTAATCTTATAAATCAATTAGGGAAATCATTGTTGATCACTAGCTGGATGACTTCAAAATGTCTTCCTGTAACACCAATAGCAAAATGTATGTATTACACCAGTAAAGTTTATTGTACCCTCCTAAATACGTGAAGACTCACCTGGCCCATTAGGTGCTTTGGCTTCGGCCCTCTTTTGCGATAACCCATTAGCTGCTCATATCTCTCCCTGTAAAAGACAGAAAACACCACCATGTCTCGCACACCATCCAAATATTACACACTGACTATAACCTGATGTCAGGATAAGGCCCATATTGACATCTGAATTCTAGTCCTCTCAGATGGTGCAGCAGTCTGGGTTTCCTGGACCCCAAACCCCCCTGGTAATTCATACTCTATAATTAGGTCTGAATAAAGTGCATTAAAGACTGCAGTGGGGGATGACAGCACCACCATTCTCCCCACAGCAATTGTTATTGTACAATTTGACGAAGCGGAGCTGGTGAGTGTCGGAGGTGTTTAAAAGAAATGTACGTGTGTGATGCTCTTCTATCGTGAGGGCAATGATGTTTGTTCCCAATATCACAAAAACAAAGAAGTTACTGCAAACTGCTGTGGCCGTTTCACCCAAAGGACACCAGCTTCAACTTCAAAATGGAAGTGCAGTGATTACCTCCACATGACTAACGCAATGAAGACAAATGTAATAACAACAATGACAATATGCAGTAACGCAATGCTGTCAGTAATAGGAAAATGCCATGCACTAATTAATCCAAATTTGTAACATGAAACTACTGGAACGCCCCTCAGTCTTGCCACCATGTTTACCACTAGGGTCATCTAACGGAACCCTTGGGACATGAATTACAAACCTCGTGCTTTATGTTGTCTGCAGACCATTTGTTTAGATGCTTTACATCAATATAGTGTATATTATTTAAAAACCAGGCATTGCTTCATATCACAGCTATTGTGGTCACAAAGCTGACAAATAGGGATCCAAATAAATATGTACAGTATACTAAATCGGCGTTACTTAATAAAATACTTTCCACATGGAATTAATGACGTTTTTATTCAAAATGTATTCCACATTCAGACTAGATTTAGAGGTTTCACTTACACATCTATAGAATCTCGCTGGTGGATACTTTTCCTATAGCCCGATATATTTTCCATGTCTTTTTCAAGAGAAGTAATTCAATACCCAACTACAGAGGACTGATGTCAATCTCCTCCCTCTAGCCGCTCACGCACATCTAATTACGGTAGGGACTCGATATATTTTCATAGCCTGGTACCCTGCCCGGTAAGCCTCCCTGGAGAGACACGCAATTAGCCACAATCAAATATCCCCCATTTAGAGACAAATAGCGTAAACAGACATCACCCGACATCCAAATTTTCTTTACCGAGTATTGTCCCTTTCAAAAGCTGGTGTGCACACGGTGGAAGTCGTGGGTCGTAGCCTGCATAAAAAGTTGCGAAATTGCCAAAGAAAATTTGAATACAATTTGCCTTACGCTTGCGTCCCCCTACCCACACACCAGCGGGCTACTAGTAGCCTTGAAAACGGCCCCGCACCCCCATTGAGCAGGTCGGCATGTCAAATCGAGTCTGTCAAACTCACCTGTTTTGGAAGGCGTCAAGCAGTCGCGGATCGAGAATGTTTTCTTCAGGTTCCCACGTGTTATATCTACAAAGAGATCATTGAGAGCGAGAGAAAAATAAGAGGTTAATATCAACAGACGGTTGCTTTCTCTCAAACAAAATAGACCAGTCTACAACCATACATAGAGTAGTCATCCGTTTGGTTGGAGGCAGAATGCGTTGAAAAGGAAATACCCAGGTATTAAAGCTTGTACAAACGTTAAACAACTTAATCTTGGCCAACAACGGTTATACCAAAACAAACATGATGCATATGGCTTAAAGCGTATCCATAACAGATCAGTGTGTAAAAAAAGTAATTGTCAAGTGTAGATTAGGCTATAGGCAACTCCGGCATAATAGGTCATCATAAAGTGTTAATATTTGCAAGTAAGATGGCTTCATAAAGTAAACAAGCAAAACAGTAGAGCAACACCATGGAAAACATGAGGGCGGATACGTCTCCCCATAGCCTACATAAATTAGTGATGGCATCCTAAGCTCCATCGATCGAAGCAAACATTAGCTCCAACCCGAGGAAAAGGTGCACGACACAAACACACACACACACACACACACACACACACACACACACACACACACACACACACACACACACACACTCTCTCTCGCTAGCTCTCTTTCCCTCTCTCCCTCACACACCATAAGAAGGTTGACTCCGAACTTTAAATACATGCATTACTGAGGTACTGCCTAGTATACGAACTTACTTTGGGGACCATCCACGCCACTTCACCAGGTATTCTATCCTTCCCTGTGGAGACGAGAAAAATATTGGTTAATTTGTTGCTAAGCGGTTCTTTGACATTATTTCGAAAGAAACAGATGTACACCCATCTATTACGTAAACCACTGCATACTGATTCCATAGAACGCGATATGGATATAAAGAGAAAATATTTGAAGTGTTTCAAACCTTTCTATTCCGCTTCTTCTCGATGCTCTCCACGGCAAAGACGTGCTCTCCCGCGGCGGGTAGCTCCATTTTCGATGCAAGGTTTCTCTTCCAATGCCTATAGAAAATGTCCCCCTGCCCGCTTTTGTGCTATTTTTCCGTCGTTCAAAGATACCGGAGAGTTCCCTCCAATCCGATCTTCCCTCTCTTTCCCTCTCACTCGGAATTCGTTGGCAGCAATGCGATACGGTTTTCTTTGCACTCGATTAGGGGCTGCAGAAAACAGTTCATGCAAATAGCCATTGATGTGACGTCAGGGAGAGGCGGTGGTTTTGGGGGCTGAAGCATTTTTATGCTGGAGTCCATGTGTAGGGCGAAATTAAACTGCGAGAGAGGTGCTATGGAAAGTGTAGGATTGTGTTATGTATGCCAAATTGTGAACTTCACGGTATATTTGACTTATACAGATTTATTGGCTCCACGCATGTAATCTAAATCACAAATAGTTTAAAAGAAACGAATACACAATTACACCATGACCATTCACTTTGGTATATTTAAATTATGTGTAAATGTATTCAGTAACGTTTTACAATACACGTCTTTCAAGTGTAACCTATGACAAAAACTATTTATTGAGAAAACACACTTCAGCCCTCCCTCAAGATAGGGCAGATGGATAAATTCAGTAAATGTCAACCCAACCAAAACGCCTACTGAAATGCAACTTTGTTTTTCCACTTCAAAAGCAATAAAGACGTGTGTGCAACAGTAGGCTACATTACATGTATGGTATGTAGTCTAGGGTGTATGTAGATTGAATTATATATATGAATAAATGCTACCCTTAGCATGTAATCTCCAATAGAAAATAAACATTACGCACACTTATGCACAATGAAACATCTAGCCAATTAAGCTTTGCAAGATTGTATTAATCACTCATATGCACATTGTACCAAAAAATATTGTACCAAAATAGATCCTCATTGGATTGTACCAAAATAGATCCTCCAGTGAATGTATTGCATTAATCTGTTTTCGTTCTTTTAGAGAATAACCATATACATATACTATATCCATACATGTGAGGTCTGATGTTAGCAATGGTGGCTAAAGCTACCATACTCAAGCATGGATTCTAGGCTTAGCATGGATTCTAGGCATTTTCCCTAAATATTCCTTTCATATTATCTATCCTATTTAATGCAAGGTCATATGAAGCCATTTTAGAACGCCAGTGTTGCGGGCTTAATCTATACGGATTTTCAATTCACATACATGGCTCGTGGTTGTCAGAGATATATAGGTCACATCAGATCAGTCGGTCTTAAACCCGTTGGCATTTCTTCCACAGCGTTTATTTCTACCACTCGAATCCTGACGGGCACTAGCCGTCTGCCTTATCACTTTCGCGAGAGGCGTCATACCTCTGACACAGAAAAGCCGACACGATGTGTTAGTTCGCCTTTATTGCACCTTACAGCATCACGAATATTGCCGCTGGTTGTGGATCGTGTGTGTCTCATTGTCTTACGTCCGCTGTCTCTTTGAAACATCATAAAATGTTGAACGTGTTGACAATACAGACCACGCTCACACACACACACACACACACACACGCACGCGCGCACACACGTCGACTTGGCTTGACGAATGATCAATTCATTTGTGTTAGGGTTAGACGACACGTTGTACCATTATAGCTTTTTTTCTAATAGTGTTGCATTGTTATGTATTTCGTTATATGGTTTCGGTATGAAGACGTTGGCATCGAGGATAATTGTAAACCTTTTCCTAAATAAAATTCAGCAGCGTAAGGGTTAAAGGAGCACAGTTCAGGCAGGCGGCTACCCTCAGCCTATTACAGACGGGCACGACTGCCTTGCCTTATAAGGCAATGAGTTTAAAAACGTTGACAAATGTCAAATAGACACATCCAAATTCACACTCGACTATTCGTCCAGAAAATCACTTCGATACGCAGGCGGACCATCAAAATATCCAAAATGTTACAATACGTTGGAGGAAAACACGAAAGCAAGAGACGTATGCTGCCATTTTCATTGTCTGTGTGGCTCGCGCTGTAAGCATCGCGCTGTCGCAGTAAAACAGCAATTCAACGACATTCGCTGTCATTTCTTCGAATTAATTAACATAATTAATTCATATACACCATATATACACCATATTTTATTGAAAACCATTTGCGTTTGTGAAACGAAGTTGTAACATATGTTCAAGAAGACGCTGCAATGACACCTGACCCTCATTATGCCCTTGGACATATTGCATTTCGCTTGCATGTCCAAAGGATCTGACTGTAGCCACATTTCTGTAGGCCAATGCTTAATTTCACCATTTGCAAGATGTTTCAGTTGATGTCTAACAATGTACTGTATGTAGTAGGAGCGAGAAAATGGACACTAGTTAACCCACAAATATTCCAGCACACTGTCTTCCAACTTTCACACAATTCAATTATTAAATATTTAAGGTCCAGTGAGTAAAAAAAACATGATTTTCCAATTTTTTTAATGATTATCCCACACAATAAGGTCTTAATAACACTTGGAATTTATGGAAATTATGAAAAGGGCCATTTTTGTAAGGGCAGTTTTAAAAAAGTGCTTGGAATTTCAGCCTTTTTGGGTGGGATGGTATTTTTGTCCAGCATCATGATGTTACAAGACTGATTTGACTAGTAACTGTTCATTTGGGTACAGGGCAGCTCTAGGGCATCCTCTGCATGTAAATATCTTTACCTTTGTTTCCAAAGATGTCTCAAGGAAATACATTATTTTTAGTTTAAAAAATAAGACACCCAGACTTATTAGACAAAATAATTATTAAAATGTTTTAGTTTACAACACTGCAATGTGATCGTGAATATGTTATCCATGTTATGCTGAGCCTCATTCTTTTCAGAGAATAACCCTGACACATGAACTGACACTTTCAGCAACTAAGCTCTTTCAGTGGGGAAAATGGAGAATAAGAAGAACAATGATATCCTAGGCCAGCGGTTCCCAACCAGGGGTACTAGGACCCCTGGGGGTACTTGGTCTATCCACAGGGGTTACTTGAGAAGACTCTTGAGACCATCGGCTTACTGGTAAATGCACATAAGTTGTATCTCAGGGGGACTCTGGGCAGAGCAAAAGTCAGTTGCTAGTACAGTAACCAATAAAGGTTGGGAACAACTTGCCTAGGCTTCAACAGCTCTGCCATCACTCAACTTCAATACATTTCTAAGGGCCTTTTCACATACTGTAGAGATTCAGCAAAAGTAAGACTGATGTCATAATGATATAACACTAATTAACATACAGAACCAACGCATGAGCCATCTTATTAATAATAATATATGTGAATATTAGGTTAATGCTTTTATTGGTAATGTCACTTAGATAGATAACAAGAAATGAAATAGCAAATTAGGCTGCCTATTACATTTTGTTTTACTATAAATTACAGTTTGTACTGTATTAAGACAATTCATTGGTATTCACAGAAAATTATCTTTCTGATACTACAAACTTAGTGTACCAAATACAATGGACTGTGCTGCATTTCATCTGTAGGTTACTGTTGCCATGGTTGTTGGGAAAAAGAACCCGATTGTGTAAAGAATTTGAGAAGCCTTTTAGTGCAATATGTCCCTCCTTTCAAGTACTCTAAATCCTCTCTAACATGTTACGCTTTTATAAAACAACTCCTTGAACCTAATGACATGACGTATGTCATAGCCAACATGTCAAATGGGATTTCAGCTAAATATGTGCAACAGAATAAACAAAAGAAAACATTGTTTGGCATATTTGGCAGAACAAAAGGCAGAACATTGATAGCCAAATGACTGATGGGCAATCGTGGACAAACAACAGCAGCTAAACAGGAACTTTAGCGCACTAAATGTAATGAAATATAGTCTAATGTTTAGATAATCTTCCAGTAACATTACAAACTGTCATAATTTTTGGTAAACAGGAATTCAATTTACATCAACCTGCATTTTGGACAGCTAAACAGGTATAACAGATACATATGGATCTAATTACATATGAATATTCTGCATTGGAGAGAGAAAGGTGACTTATGCTTATCAATAGGAAGGGCATGGTTGCTCAGAAATTATGCCAGTTATGACCTCCAGAATGAGGTTAGGGCATAGTGCAGGGTGCGTGCAAAGAAAAAGAGAACATTCGGGTCAAGGGTTTTGAAGGGAATCTTTGCTGCATGTATGAATCTATTTGAGGGGAACAGGGGCAACAAAAGCTGGGCAGTGGAAAAAAATGTTCTGTCTGTAGTGACACTATTACAGATTATGTAAACATTACTTTTATGCTACACAAGGAAATAGAGTAACTTGTTGTGCCTCATGTTGGAGAAACCGGACAAAGATCCAATTACGAAAACGCTCAAATGACCAAGGAGGAAGCTGTAGCCTGTATGCAGACAAGCCATGAGAGTTTAACCAAGAACAGGGGTCCAGGAACGAGGATCTTATTGTCCATGTGAGTAGAAGGGGAAAATGATTGGAATGATAAGAATGAATTGAATGTTGAGGCAGAAGAACAAAATCCTTAGATATCAGAATTCAACTGACTCACCTGGATAGTATAACATGGTATTTACACCATATTTAAACCATTTACATGATAATTAGTTTGAGGTAATGACATCTGTTTCATTACACTATAAACTGGATGGTTTGAGACCTGAATACTGATTGGCTGAAAGCCATGGTACATCAGGCAGTATACCACAGGTGAGACAAAAACATTTTTACTTTTGTAATTATGTTACTAACGAGGTTATAATAGCAATAAGGCACATCAAGGGTTTCCGGTATTTAGAAATGTCAAACAGCGTGTTGCCACTGGAGTCAAGTCTTGGAATCAGTGTCTCCTATTCAGTAATTTTAGCATTCAACCCACATTGCAATTCCTACTTTTAATGAAGAAGTTATTTTCCAGGTGGGGCACATTCTTAGTGTATTTAAGAATCAAATGTGCCATTGTTTGCTATTAATATTTCCACTTGTCAATATTCAAGTTATTCACACTCAGTCATCACTGATAGTCAGTCATTTTTAATAGGGAGCACAATGGAGCATTAAAATGAATGAACACATATGCGTCACTCATATACACTAAGTACTGTGTCTAAAGGATTAATTGGGTAGACCCAACTGCAGCCTTCCCAGCAGCTTTCACCAGTCACGACGCAAGTCGTTTACATGCCTGCGCGCATCAGGGGAGAGACAATGTCACGATGACTCAACGTTCTCCTTAGAACAGGGCGTGTCATTGGCTGGGAGTCTGAGAGCACTGCAGGACGTCAGAGGCAGGTAGCAGTCCTGATTATTGAACAGAGACTCGGATGACTCACAGTGGAAAATTCTCTATTAATGCTTGCCTCTTCTTTTTTCCCTCCCCTCTGCCTCTGTTCTGACCAATGACGCACACTGTTCCCTCTCCGTCATCCCTCCTTCCCTACCTTTCTCTGACTCCAGACAGCCACGCCAGATTAGACAATTTCATCAATCTAAATATTGACCGTAGCCGTTCACAGTTTATGACCCTTGCTCTTCAGGACGTTCGACTGGCTTTCAGCAGCTTCCACGGAGGCTCGGCTCCTCTAAGTGCCAAAACCGGAATTATTTTGAACGTCAACTGTCTGAATGAAAACAAGACTGTGAAAAGCTCCTGTGGGTCTGTTGTGTGGTTGTTTGTGTGATGTATCTGTTCATCCACAGCCAAGTGGAGTTAGTTGGCAGGATGGAAGAGACTCCCTGGTCCTTGTCCGCTATATCGCACCTCTGATGGCGAATGTTAACCGCCTCTAATCATGGCTCTGGCAGGGATCTCCACAGACGCCATTTGTGTTGCCGGTTGGTTTCTGGAAGATGCCCAGTGTGAGTGTGGTGGTGATGGTAGAGGGCCAGACGGGGTGATATGAACAGACTGTCAATAGCTGGGAAGACAGGCTGGGTAGGAATACAGACAGGTTGGCAAAATGGACAGATTGGAGAGTAGACACACATTTAAAAAAGAGAGTTCAAAAAGTCAATTTGGCTGACTGGGGTTTTCTTGAACTCATTTGCTCACCTTCTCCATCCTCTCTGGTCTCCTTTTAAAAAAAGTTAAAATGTTATGGAGTAGAGAAGGCGAGGTAAATGAGATGGTCCATCTCCTGTATTTTCTACATTAGAAATTAAGTTTACTGTGGTCAATCGAAAAATAAATGTCATAAAAAATGATTGAAGTGTAATATGTCGGATTGAAAAAAACAATTAGCAATTTGTTTGTAAGTTGTACTTCATTTTGTAAATTGGACAAAACAAAAGTTAATTCAAAAGGGTTGTGGCAGATTTGAAAGATCTTTCGAAGTAGGATATATACATTTGTGTCCTAGATGAAAGTCGGCAATGGGAGAAAGAAGGATGTGTTTCCATTTGTGTTGCAATTGATTCTTCAACCACTTGATTATAAGTTTCTGGGTCACAAAGAAGAGAGGACAGAGGATCTTGGATGAACTTTTACAGAACGAAAAATCTCCTGAGTATCGGAAACCATTTTTTGCTCCACACAGAACCACCTCACTCAAAAAAATCCTCAAACAACTCCTTAATAATCTGTTCCTGAAAAGGTTGCCTCTGTGTAACAGAGTTGAGAATGTGCAAACTCACTCTAGCTAGCTTGAAATGTAGGGCCGTCACACAATGGAGGAACAAAATGATTAGCAGTACATTGACATCAGTTTCACTGGTGCCATGACCCGAACCGGAAAAACTTAAAAGCCACAAAATAATTCTGGAAATACTCCATAGTCTCCTCTAAAAGATTACTGTCATTCCTTAACCTCCCCTCACTGTCGTTCTGTGGCCTACCCTGTCAGAACTAGTCAACCATACTGCTGGGATTTTACTATTACAGTGTTGTTTGCCAATAATACTCCAGCCAAGAGATACTGCAGCTGGGTTGGACAGAGACAAGAGAACCACCACACTGGACCACCACCCAACAGGCCCTACAGCCATGATCCAGCATCCCTGCGAGTTCCAAACTGACCGAGAAACTGACAGAAATAAACCAAATATGAGGCAGACAGTCACAGCCAACAACAGTCAACAGCAGGTGTTAGTGTGTTCACGTGTGTGTGTGTGTATGTGCCTGCGTGAGCAGTGTATGTGCCTGCGTGGCTGGTTCACGTGTGTGTGTGTATGTGCCTGCGTGGCTGCAGGCCGCTCTAAATGTTAAGAGCGGCCTGCAGCCATCCTGACAGGGCTCGATGGGGGGTGATTAGGCTATGCCATCCCACTGGCTACACAGCAAGGCCTAGATACTGAGCGAAACTACGAAGGAAGGATTATTATTAGCCAACACCATGATTAGCAATCGGCTTAACGACACGCTGTTCTCATTGCGGGGAGAAACTCATCCAAAATGGATGACCTGAGGGTGATTTGAAATGGAATATCCTTTTAGTTTAGCCCAAACTCTCTGGTTAAGCTAGCTGGCAGGCTAACACTGCCATTCAGGAGTACACATTAAATTAAGCCCATTACATGCTGTCCTATTTGAAAATAACACAAATATGACATTATGCAGTATATTTTGATGCTTTAGATTTACATGTAAATTATCATGCTTTACATTTGATATGTATTTTTTATCATTTGCCAAATCAGAGGAAATGGTGCTGAGATTTGAATATACTCCACAATTTAATATATTACAATGTGTCCTTTTAGAATGGTAGATGTATACAGCTGTTTTCATAATATGAATTCTCGTTCAGATGCCATTTTGTGTATATTAGATTATTTTTTATAGATTAATTGTATCGTGTAGTGGGTGCGGTGCTTTGCAGAGTGAATGGCAGGAATAGGGCTGCGTTTTCTGGCTCATTGCTCTGAAATAGCTCTCCCAGTGTCATTGTCACCGTGGCATGTGTGTAGATAGAGACTATCTCTCTCGTGTTTCGCTCTCTGCCAGCCTGCGCCATGGAGCAGGGAGCCCCCACGCCACTGCTTCCCTGGAACTGGGTGTGGGGGATGGTAAGGTGGGACAGAGAACGCGAGGAAAGAGGGGAGGAGGGAGAAAGGGTGTGGGGCGGGGGTCGATAGAGGCTGCCAGGCTCGTGGAGAGGCGGCGGAATTCTGCAGGTTGCCACGGTGAGCCAGTCGATAGCGTATTGAGCACTTAGCTGCCGCAGCATGAGCGGAGGAGTGGAGAGGGAAAGACGGGAGAGAAAGTAGGAGATAGAAATAGTGTTTGCTCTTCGGTGGATGTAGCCGAGCGCGCACACACCCACAGACACACAGGCAGGCATGTGTACGCACACAAACCCCATTCAAAACCCATCATCCACTCACAGAAGATATGAACCAGAACGCATCAGATCAGCTATAGCCTACGTTGGATTAATGCACCGCTCAATGGACACTAGTGTATGCGATCGCTTCCTTAATGCTAGGTGCCAGATCCCTTCTCTGTTGTGTGTATGTGTGTACCTGCCTATAACCTGTGTCATGCAAATGGTGAGTTTCTGGTCCGCCTGTGTTGAGGGAACAAGGCCATTGATTGGAGTACCTTACGCCGTGGCGCACGCGCCTCTCAATGGTGTCCTGTGGGGGAGCAAATTTGCCTATTTTGATAGAATTTTAATTTTCCGGAGGTGGTCTGGAAAGACAGATGAAGGGAGGGGGGAGAAACGGGGCGTTTCATTTATCCAGCTAAAAAGCGTCAGCCTCCTCTGCGGCAAGGGAGTGGATTCACGAATATGTTTTACGGAAAAAAATATAATTATCCAATAATTAGTTTCAAACAAAGAAATGGGAACTGGCCCACACCATGCCTGCTGGTTTGCATAGGAAAATAGACTCTGGTGTTACACCCTAAATCCTGAGCAATAAAATGTTATTTAGAATATTTTTCATTGCCATACATGGGAAATGAAAGATACATAATTGTACCATCATTTTTATCATTCTACATATTTTAATAGATTTTGTTTATGTTATATTCCATATCATTTAACACTATATGTAGATCCCTACAAAAGAATTGCACTAAATCACATAATAATACATAATACCTTTTATTGCAGTCATATCTTTTACATACTACTATACTTTTTTTAACATAATTACAATGCACTAGTACTGAATAAGGCTTTATAGTCCAATTGGACAGCCTTTGCCTGGCCTTTTCACATTGATTTTTATAGGATTTCCTTCACGACTATGCCCTCATCCATTTTTCACTTCCTATCCAAAATGATACCCTATTCTCTAGAAAGTGCACTGCGTTTTACAGGCCATGCTCAAAAGTAGTGCATTATGTAAGGGATAGCATGCGATTTAGGAGAACAGCATTGTATTCATCTTGACCTTTTCCTTCTCTTGACTTTGCCTCTCTGTCTGCCTCTTTGGGTCTGCGCTTTTGACATGTGCCTACATTTCCACAACTGTACATCCCTCACCCTGGGATACACTATAGAGAGAGGGAAAGTTAGAAAATGAGTCAGGGAGAGAAAGCAAAAGGGAGAAAGAGAGAGAGACAGTGTGGGAAAGAGAGAAAGAGAGAGACAAAAGAAAAAATAGGGAGAGTCAGAAAGTTGTCAAGAAAGAGAGTCAGAGAGAGAAAGAGAGAGAGTAAAAGTCAGAGAGACAGAGTCAGAAAAGTTAAGTGGAGATGGAATAAAATGGGAATAAAAAAGTGACGAGAGGGTCACAGAGCGATATGAAAAGACATCAATAGACAGACAGCAACGAAGCCCTGCACAGTTTGCCGAATGAACAATGGCGTTCCTCCCCATTCCTCCATCTGTCTGTCCCCACTAATAAGTCCCCTCAAGCCTTTCCTTTCCAGGCCCTCTCTTTGCCTCCCTCTAAAGATCTTCTCGAAAATACATTTCCTGTTTTTCGTCACATCCCTTCTTGTTTTAAAACAATCTTTATTACATCTTCCCCATATGACACATTCTATTTAAACCATCCCTCTACCTAGTGTCTTGTGCCATCTCTTAAAGTCTTTCTAAGGAAGTCCTGCCTCTGTTCACTCTCAAACGAGATATGGACAGACCGTCGGTGTGAACTGCTGCTCCTGCTGGTGTTCAATTTCAATGCCTCCTCGCTCCCTGAAGGAGTCACCAGGATGAAGGGGGACGGTGGACCCCCGAAACATCATTAAACCAGTGGGTTCCTTTGATGGCGTGTCTGTTGTCTCCTGACCCGGTCCGCCTCCATTGTTTGTCCGGTAATCACGTTAACCAACAAGGGCCCCCGGCCCCAGCACGTTC
Source organism: Esox masquinongy (assembly GCA_016801175.1). Classification (NCBI taxonomy): domain Eukaryota; kingdom Metazoa; phylum Chordata; class Actinopteri; order Esociformes; family Esocidae; genus Esox; species Esox masquinongy. The sequence continues at coordinate 140,102 of JACXGI010000360.1, forward strand.
CCTCTCAATCTCGATGACGAACAGGTGGTCATTAGTGGGGGTCAAGTTCGTTACGACACGAGCCGTCTCGTTACGACGTTGGAGAGAGAAAGAGAGGACAGGGAGTGGATGAAGATGGAGGGGCTGACGAGAAGGGTGGGATTGCCTGAGGAAAGTGGGCGGCAAGCATGAAATGCAGATGTGCAGAACACGCGCTTTAATGTAAGGATACCCGGAGAAACTCAACCAAACACACATAAACAGGCAGGAAAGTGCGCCCATTACACGTGCATTCAAACGCGCGCACGCATACACACTCATCCTTCAATGTGAGCCCTGTACAAAAGCCAGCAGTGGAAGGGTTGGTCAGGAGCCAGTTTAGGGCTGTCTGCAGAATCATAAGTTAGGGGCCTTGTGCAAATCCGTGCAGCCTGGGAGAGTAACTCGAGACAGATTTGGCAGGGGATGGACCGCTCTCACAGACACAGGCAGATGAACAGACAGAGAAACACACACACAAAGACACACACATGGACACACACACAGACACACAGCGAGATCTGTCCCATAAATCTAAGGCGCCTCAATGAGGGCCGGAAACCAAAGGACAGCTCAAACACGTAGAGCAGACAGACCCGGGAGCGCTGGTCCCACGCCACTGTGGGTGTGTGTGTTCTAGCAAGAGTGTGTGAACGTCTTCCAGTTCAGGCTTTTTCAAATATTTCCGTGCTATAGACCACAAACCAAGGCCTTCCTCTTGGGACCAATTAGGTAAAAAAATTATTTACCAAAGCTTATTTATATTTCTATGAAACATTGATCTACCAACCTAACACAGTGACTCTGAACCTTTTTTGGGGCTCAGGCACTCTTTTTGTGATAGCACATTAGTTGGGGACACCTTCATATTCAGAACCTGACTTGAGTGATGTAAAAAACATTTTACTATGACTTTGGCACAGCATGCCTCAATGAACCAAGTCCCCGAGGAGGAACATTTATTAAATGCCCACCTCTTGGCATGTCTTTAGAGGGACTTTTTATAGTTAATTTCCGGCAAATCTACACAATTGGTAACAGGGCAGAAAGACTTTTGCTTTTGCAGCTTTATAGCTAATATCCTGCAGTTCTACAAACATTGTAATAGGGCAGAGAGAAAAACCGAAGTTATTTTGTGTAAAATGTATTTTTGGGACAAATACAATTATCTTTTATTATTCATTACAATAGGCAAATTATTAACAAGTTTGTCTTTACAGTAACAACTGTATAACAACTGTATATAATACACATGATAAAATGTTTTTATATATGATAATAGTTCTCTACATAATAAACTACATAAAAATAGCAGCACTCCAAAAGAAATTTCACAAAACAAACTAAATCCTTCATTCCAAGCAGACACTTTGTTCTTCAAGTGAAACCACTAGCAAAGCTTTCTTTCAGGGTACAAGGCATTAAAGTCTGAGCTCATTTTGCAGCTTATTCCACTTCTTTAGGACAAAGAGGTCAATGCAGTTTTACCTAGTTCAGATAATCCTTGGCTAATCAAGTACTAACCAATCCTGTGTTCTTGTGATTTAATTAATTGTGAGATATTAACTATTAGGTATGCCCAAAGTATCTGCAAGAGATCTTTGCAAAGTGTGCTTCCTGTATCTTGCATACAGAGGACCATCCTACCTTTTGATACAACATATGATGGTGAGTTGTAAAACTATCCCCAGATATACATGAAAGGCACAGTGAAAGACAGCATACAATGGTTTAACTGTAGAAGCTACGTATTTTATAATTGATATACCTATGGCCCAAAACAGAAATTTGAATGTAATGTTCTCTATTTAGCCCTTGGGTAGTTCTATAAATATTATGTAAAAAAGCATAATTGGTAGATACCAATTTCTGTGTGTCCACTGATTACACTACATAGCATTGCATTTGTATTACACCCTAAACGAATTTCACAAATTCCTTGGCCAAAACCATGGAATGTTTTGTTGTTGGTAATTTATAAAAATAAAAAAAGTAAAGGAAAGCTGTTGATCATGTTGCAGACATTTCAACGGTTCAAACATCAGTGAAAATATGTCGGTATCTTCAGGTAACTGTGTGTTAAGGAAATATGATTGAATTTACATTTAGATTAATCAAGACCAACTTTAAATAGATTTGCTCTACCTTCATTGTCATTTTTTCACAGTTCATTTTGTATTTACCTTTCCTGGAAAAATGTTTAGGTCATGATTTTATCCAGAGATACTTAAATACATTATTGACGTGACATCATAGCCAATAGCTCCAATAGAAAGCCTAATTTCATAGGAGTAAGATAGTCTGTACCAACTGCTAAATTGCTGACATCGGAGGCTACTTGTCACTGATGTTAGGAAACAAATAGCCTATGGAGTTCTATGGAGTAACTAGCCCATTCTGTGGATTCTGAAAAAAATATTGCAATCAGAATATTTTCAGAAGGGATATACATTAAAAAAATGCCTTGATTCCTCCACGGAAGGACGCAGGTCTGTGGACCTGTTTTTGAGAACGGCTGTTGCAGTGAGTGTGAAAGGGAATAAGCGTGAGAGAGAGTGTGTGTACGTGTAATGCTTTTCCTGTGTGTGTTTGCGTGAGTGGGTGTGTATAGTGTATTCTGCGTTTGTACATATCAGCATACCCCAGGTCCTAATTGTTTGTTATTCCTTGTGCTTCTTTGTGCTTGTGTGAAGTGGGTGCTGATGGAAACATTGTTTGCATACAGTAGCACCTAGCCTGAATTCATATTTGCATAGGTGTGCATAGCCGTGCGGCCATATGTTTGTTAGTTGTTTTTCAATGAGGCGTTTGAATCAGTATTCAAGTCTCTCCCTATCTCTGTCTGTTGTATGAAAAAACACCCTCTCTTTCTCTCTTTCGCTCTCTCCGTTGTAAAAAAACCCCCTCATCTCTCTCTCAGTCTGCTCTCTCTCACACTTTCTCTTTTTGATCTTTTCCTTTTTGTCTGACCCTCTGTCTCTCTCCCTCTCCTTCTCTCCTTCTCTTTCTCTCCCCCTCTCAACCTCCTCCAGCTAAGCAGTGTGAGGTTTCCTCTAGTCAGTCAGGGAGAGCCAAGGGTGGGGGAGGGGGAGGGAGGGAGAAGAGGGGAGCGCCGGAGCGTGAATTATGGATTTTGAAGGATTTCCCATTGCTGCGGAAGTTCAGAGAGAGAGAGAGAGAGAGAGAGAGAGAGAGGGAGGTGGGGGGGAGGGTCGGGGGATAGAGAGAGGAAACTTTGCACAGGTTCCAAAAACACTGGAGGAATGAAAAAAAAACTTGCCTTAGGGGAGGTGAGGAAGGGAGAGGGGAGGGCGAAGGTCTGGCTGACCAATTCCACACACCTCTTTTTCCATTGCTTTGACTTTGTCTCTTTTCTCTGGATGGCACTGAAAACAACCTGCCTGTGTCAGGTGTGAATGTGAATGCTAAACCATGTGTGGCATGGTCTCAAAACACTGTTATCTTGAAAGGGGTTTTTAAGAGGGCAATAAAAACATGGTTAGATAGCTGAACAGCCACAGGCTATAATACACACACACAGACAAACACACAAAGGCACTCAGACACACAGCGACACACACATACACACACATGCACACCAGAGCAGGACCACTGCATTTGGGAAAACAGCTCATTTCATGCATTTCAACACATTTTGCCATGGTGAAATGAAAATGAATGTGCTGCTGAATGTGCTGAGTTCATCTAATTTGCTTGTAAACATTTTGCCATGAAGCTGAGAACTGTTGCGACTGTTAATCATAATAAAAAAAAAAGTTGAATCATTTATTTGTTGGGGGCATCCTGGAAGCCACGGGAACCAGTGCATGTGACCTGCCTACCCATTTGACCTAACGCACACACAACACACGCATGCACCTTTGCTGATATCAAGTCTCTGACGCAAAATAAATGTTATCCCATCATTGCCAATCTGCATAAATACATACAGTAAACAAATAAAGATACTGTGCCTATTGATCATTTAGTGTTCTGCAGTCATATAGTGTTGTGCAGTCATAGAGTGTTCTGCAGCCAAATAGTATACGGCAGTCATACAATGTTCTGCAGTCATATAGTGTTCTGCACTCATATAGTGTTCTACAGTCATATGGTATACTGCTCTCATATAGTGTTCTGCAGTCATACATAGTGTTCTGCAGTAACATATAGTGTTCTGCAGTCACATTTAGTGTTCGGCAGTCATATAGTGTTCTGCAGTCATATAGTATACTGCAGTCATATAGTGTTCTACAGTCATATAGTATACTGCAGTCAAATAGTGTTCTGGAGTCATGTATAGTGTTCTGCAGTCACATATAATGTTCTGCTGTTATATATAGCGTTCTGCAGTCATATTTAGTGTTCTGCAGTCAAATAGTATACTGCAGTCACATATGGTGTTCTGCAGTCATATAATGTTCTGCAGTCATATAGTATACTGCAGTCATATAGTGTTCTACAGTCATATAGTATACTGCAGTCATATAGTGTTCTGCAGTCATATAGTATACTATAGTCATATAGAGTTCTGCAGTCATATAGTGTTCTGCAGTCATATATAGTGTTCTGCAGTCATACAGTGTTTGGCAGTCAAATAGTATACTGCAGTCATATAGTGTTCTGCAGTCATATAGTGTTCTGCAGTCATATAGTATAAGGCGGTCATATAGTGTTCTACAGTAATATATAGTGCTCTACGGTCACATAGTATACTGCAGTCATATATAGTGTTCTGCAGTCACATATAGTGTTCTGCAGTCATATATAGTGTTCTGCATTCATATAATGTTCTGCAGTCATATAGTATAGTGCAGTCATATAGTGTCCTACAGTCATATGGTGGACTGCACTCATATAGTGTTCTGCAGCCATATAGTATACTGCAGTCATATAGTGTTCTGCAGTCATATAGTATACTGCAGTCATATAGTGTTCTGCAGTCATATAGTATACTATAGTCATATAGAGTTCTGCAGTCATATAGTGTTCTGCAGTTATATATAGTGTTCTGCAGTCATACAGTGTTTGGCAGTCATATAGTATACTGCAGTCATATAGTGTACTGCAGTCATATAGTGTTCTGCTGTCATATAGTATAAGGCGGTCATATATTGTTCTACAGTCATATATAGTGCTCTACGGTCACATAGTATACTGCAGTCATGTAGTGTTCTGCAGTCATATATAGTGTTCTGCAGTCACATATAGTGTTCTGCAGTCATATATAGTGTTCTGCAGTCATATAATGTTCTGCAGTCATATAGTATACTGCAGTCATATAGTGTCCTACAGTCATATGGTGGACTGCACTCATATAGTGTTCTGCAGTCATATAGTATACTGCAGTCATATAGTGTTCTGCAGTCATATAGTATACTGTAGTCATATAGTGTTCTGCAGTCATAAAGTATACTGCAGTCATATATTGTATATTGATCTGCAGTCAAATATATTGTTGTCATATAATATATATGAATATTCTGCAGTCATATATATTGTTCGGCAGTCATATAGTGTTCTGAAGTCATAAATAGTGTTCCGCAGTCATATAGTGTTCTGCAGTCATATATAGTGTACTGCAGTCATATAGTATACTGAAGTCATATAGTGTTCTGCAGTCATATAGGGTTCTGCAGTCATATATAGTGTTCTGCATTCATTTAGTATAAGGCAGTCATACAGTGTTCTGCAGTCATATATAGTGTTCTGCAGTCATATATATAGTTCTGCAGTCATATATAGTGTTCTGCAGTCATACAATGTTATGCAGTCATATAGTATACTGCAGTCATATAGTGTTCTGCAGTCAAATATATTGTTGTCATATAATATATATGAATATTCTGCAGTCATATATATTGTTCTGCAGTCGTATAGTGTTCTGAAATCATAAATAGTGTTCCACAGTCATATAGTTTTCTGCAGTCATATATAGTGTTCTGCAGTCATATAATGTTATGCAGTCATATAGTATACTGCATCCATATAGTGTTCTACAGTCATACGGTATACTGCACTCATATAGTGTTCTGCAGTCATGTATAGTGTTCTGCAGTCACGTATAGTGTTCTGCTATCATATATAGCGTTCTGCAGTCATATTTAGTGTGCTGCAGTCATATAGTGTACTGCAGTCATATAGTATAATGCAGTCATATAGTGTTCTGCAGTCACATATAATCTTCTGCAGTCACATATAATCTTCTGCAGTCATATA
>JACXGI010000361.1:0-25005 GCA_016801175.1 Esox masquinongy
TCCTCTCTAGGTTTCTTCCTAAATTTCGGCCTTCTTAGGGAGTTTTTCCTAGCCACTGAAATTCAACACTACTGTTGTTTGCTCCTTGGGGTTTTAAGGCCGGGTGTTTTGTAAAAGCACTTTGTGACAACTGCTGATGTAAAAAGGGCTTTATAAATAAATTTGATTGATTGATTGATTGATAACCCCACCGCCACCATGGGCCACTCGATCCACAATGTTGACATCAGCAAACCGCTCACCCACACAATGCCATACACGCTGTCTGCCATCTGCCCTGTACAGTGAAAACTGGGATTCATCCGTGAAGAAAACACCTCTCCAAAGTGCCGGACGCCATCAAATGTGAGCATTTGCCCACTCAAGTTGGTTACGACAACGAACTGCAGTCATGTCGAGACCCCGATGAGGACGACGAGCATGCAGATGAGCTTCCCTGAGACGGTTTCTGACAGTTTGTGCAGAAATTCTTTGGTTATGCAAACCGATTGTTGCAGCAGCTGTCCGGGTGGCAGGTCTCAGAAGATCTTGGAGGTGAAGATGCTGGATGTGGAGGGCCTTGGCTGGTGTGGTTACACGTGGTCTGCGGTTGTGAGGCCGGTTGGATGTACTGCCAAATTCTCTGAAACGCCTTTGGAGACGGCTTATGGTAGAGAAATGAACATTCAATTCACGGGCAACAGCTCTGGTGGACATTCCTGCAGTCAGCATGCCAATTGCACGCTCCCTCAAAACTTGTGACATCTGTGGCATTGTGCTGTGTGATGGAACTGCACATTTTCGAGTGGCCTTTTATTGTGGCCAGCCTAAGGCACACCTGTGCAACAATCATGCTGTCTAATCAGCATCTTGATATGCCACACCTGTGAGGTGGATGGATTATCTCAGAAAAGGAGAAGTGCTCACTAACACAGATTTAGACAGATTTGTGAACAATATTTGAGAGAAATAGGCCTTTTGTGTACATAGAGAAAGTCTTGGATCTTTGAGTTCAGCTCATGATGAATGGGGGCAAAAACAAAAGTGTTGCGTTTATAATTTTGTTCAGTGTAGATGGGTTTCATGCAAAACACCTATGGAAGCTCCAGCTATGTAATAAATCATTGTGGTGCATTTTCTTGGAAGCCATTTTCTTTTGGGGGATTCAATATTAGGCTTGCTTTGCTCAATTGGTACACGAGTAGAATTGTATCCGCAGAAGTGGATACGATGAATTCCCTCTTTGGAATGAGGAATGCAGTGGGAATACAATACAAGCTCAGCATGGCAAACAACCTGGTAGACCAAGACCACTATCACGGAGACATGGTAAAGAAAAAAAATGAATGAACTGTAGCCGCATATAACTCAGTGTATTGGGGTGTCGGGTGAGTAGCACAGATTCAAGTAGAAGGAGGCATTCATAAATTATGTAATGCACAAAAGCAAGCTAAGTTGATTGAAAACCAACTAATTAAACCATTTGGGACCTTGCACTGAAAAAAACAATAAGATAAATATCAATCACAAGTGTTTTTTAACGTTGTCTTCGTTTTCTGGCCCACTTTAAATTGCTTCTATTTGTAGCTGTGTGGGAAGCTTGGAAGCTGTGATCGCCAGCCTGATGTTTAGAGGCAGGGATGATGTACAGGGTCGATCCTCTTTATTCCCCACCAGCCTCGATTACACTCCCATTCATCTCACATGGCAACAAAATGGCTTCTCAGAAAGAAACATTTCTCCTTCCATCCATTAGGGCACTTCTGTGAAACAAAAACACTGTACTAATGAAAGAGTACTCCACTATACACGCCTCATGATTCTATTTCTCCTGATAGCCTTATACTCCTGCACAAACAGTCAGTCCCATTCTACGAGTGCACAACCCTAATCTATCTAGCTAAATATTAACTGACTCAGTTAGACATACTGTATTAGGTTGAGAAGCAGGATCTTGAGTGTTTAACTCATTGTCTCCACATAGACAGAACATTAGTGTCCAGTAGCGGCTATAGTAAGAACAATGGCTAATGCAATAGAACGTGCATTTTTACAAATGCTCAAATGCCAATTCTAAAAAAGCGAGGGAAAACACATTTTTCTTTACATGAGGAAAGGAAAGCGTCCTTTAATGGGCAGACAGTGTGTTGTCTTTGGGCGTATACACACTGCGATAAGAAGTACCTCAAAGTTGTGGCTCGAGACTGAGATTTCTACAACAAAGTAATCTATTGGCTCTACAATTATTCGATGCATTTTGGGAAATAAATTGTAATGTAAAATATCTCTTTGTAAGAACATTGGATAATAATTTGCTGATACTAATTTGCTTCATTCAGAATCAGGCTTTATCTCCCGTCTTAGAACCTGAACATTTAGAATCAGGCTTTACTCAACCGTATTTCCTGTCTTTGACCCAAAACATTTAGAATCAGGCTTTACTACAGCTACAATCTGGAAATTGATATGAAGAGGAAGCTAATTAATTGAGTCAAATTATATTGAGCTTCTGAGCTAGCACTTAGGGGACATGGAGAAATCAAAAAATTGGAGAACACAGGAGTCTTTCGGGGAGACGTTGATTTTGAGGCATCAGGACTGTAATAAAGAAACACAGTCTATAAAGGCACATGTAAAATGTTCTTGCCACAATGCATGGTTCAGTTATTGTGAAGAACAAGAACATCAAACACAATCATAATGGATTATCTCCAGTTATTCTATTCAATGAATTGAATAATGAATTAAGCTACTACATACATTAGCCCTCTACCACCAATTCTAGCTGAGTATACTAACGTTATCTAGCTCCAATTCTTTTAGTTAATCAAATCCTCTAACTAGCTAGCAAGGTCAACTGTGCAACAATGTTATTGTGATGAGGGAGAGTTAGATTACAAGTTTCATGGAGGTTTGAGGTTACTACTTGTTACAGATTTTTAGACATGAAAAATGTTTTAGTCAGGTGGCTTGGAGTTGGCATATTGATACTTTGATGTCACAAACTACTTGGGTGAGTGAATGCGCTACTTCAGATGTGCGGATAACAGACAATTATGAAAAAGACTTGGAACCCTAACAACTAGCAGAAATGTTTGTTGAAATAAAAAAGAGCACAAATCTGTCCCTTCTACTCGGCTAAAGAGGACCATTCAATGTGGCAATACCCTTGCCCTCTTTGCATTCACTGAGGTTGCAAGTTATACATTCTCTAAAATGTTAAAGGCAGCAACAATAAGCAGTCTTTTCAGGTGGGCAAATAACATTGTGCAATGTTTTCTACGGCATTGTAAACATGTCTGAAGCAGAAAGCACAGAAGAAAAAAACTAGAAGTCTCTCTCCTGTAGCAAACTGATAAACAGATGTTCAGATGCTGCTGTTGTTTTTCAGGTGCCATGGCAACACTCAGTCCTCAGGTTCTGGGTTTGACAATAAAATTACCCAGTGGAGACCGAATAACACATCTAAGCACTGAAGGGGCACGCATGCACGCACACACACACACAGACATTCAGCCCCTCAAAATCGAAACATGTGAGCCGGCGTCGTGAGAGTCTGACATTCTGCAAAGTGTGAGGAACAAAGCAAGGATAGGTCCATGTCTCACAGCTGGTTGTGCCTTATCAGGCACAGATATACACACTGACATTTAGGAAGTCACTATGCAGACTAGTGTAGAAATGTTTCCAAATGCAAAAGGAATGTTAATGAATTGTCTTAATGCCACATGCCCACCAGAGAACTGACCTTCATGAGATGTTAAGTGGAACAGGAGCGGTAAGTGTTAAACACCATAATATCCATGACATTCCCTAGGGAGCTGGTGATGCGTTTAACCCTCAGTGTAAGGTTAACCTTTAAGTTATGTTAGGGTCAAATTGACCCGTTTTAATAGTGGCACCACTATGCACTATGGGAAGAAGGCAAGCCGGCGGAGGCAGTGTGATGCTTTGGGCAATGTTCTGCTGGGAAACCTTGGGTCCTGCCATACATGTGGATGTTACTTTGACATGTACCACCTACCTAAGCATTGTTGCAGACCATGTGCACCCTTTCATGGCAACGGTATTCCCTGATGGCATTGGCCTCTTTCAGCAGGATAATGTGCCCTGCTACAAAGCAAAAATGGTTCAGGAATGGTTTGAGGAACACAACAACGAGTTCAAGTTGTTGCCTCCAAATTCCCCAGATCTCAATTCAATTGAGCATCTGTGGGATGTGCTGGATAAACAAGTCCAATCCATGGAGGCCCCACCTCGCAACTTACAGGACTTAAAGGATCTGCTGCTGACATCTTGGTGCCAGATACCACAGCACACCTTCAGAGGTCTAGTGGAGTCCATGCCTCAATGGGCCAGGGCTGTTTTGGCGTCATAAGGGGGACCTACACAATATTAGGCAGGCGGTCATAATGTTATTGCTGATATTGGTATATATGGGTAACACCGTATGTACCCAGAACACTCTTCCCAAATCTGACAGCCCAACCAAACTGAGCAATCGGGGCAGAAAGTCCTTGGTCAAAGAGTTGACCAAGAACCTGTAAGTCAGTGACAGAGCTCCAGTGTTCCTATGTGGAGATGGAAGAACCTTCCAGAAAGACAGTCATCTCTGCAGCACTCCACCAGTCAGGCCTGTGTGGTGGAGTGGACACAGGGAAGCCAGTCCTCAGTAACAGGTACATGACAGTCCGCTTGAAGTTGGCTAAAAGGCACCTAAAGGACTCTTAGATGATGAGAAACAACATTCTCTGGTCAGATGAAAGCAAGATTGAACTCTTTGGCCTGAATGCCAAGCATCAGGTCTGAAGGAAATCACGCACATTTCATCACCTGGCCAACACCATCGCTAAGGTGATGCTCCATGGTGGTGGCAGCCTAATGCTGTGGGGATGTTTTCAATTGCAGGGACTGGGCGACTAGTCAGGTTCGAGGGAAAGATGAATGCTGCAAAGTACAGACAAATTCTTGACGAAAACCCGCTCTAGAGCCCTCAGGAGCTCAAACTGGGGTGAAGGTTCCAACAGGACAACAACCATAAACACAAAACCAAGACAACTTAGGAGTGACTTCCTTGAGTGGCCCAAGGAAACATTCGAGCTACATTTTTAGTGTCATGGAAAAGTGTCACCATAAGTCTATACATGAGTTTCTTTTATTTAAATTTCAATAAATTACTACATATCAAAATTATTTTTTTCTGCTTGTCATTAAGTGGTATTGATTGTAGATTGGTGGCAAAAAAAAGTTTTTTCTTTTTATCAATTTAGTCTATAACAAAATATGGAGAAAGAGAGGGCGTCTGAATAATTTCTGAAGGCACTGTATACACTGAAGTGCCAGAAAAACTGGTACAGACGAGCCCAAACAAAATACATAGCAACGACACCCATGCACGTCAGATGTGAGATGGGTCATAGACGTGAGATGGGTCGTAGACGTGAGATGGGTCGTAGACGTGAGATGGGTCATAGCATTTCGGAGGTAGAGGAGAAGTTTGGATTTTCACGTACTACCATTTCAAGGGTGTACCGTGAATACAAGAATTCTGGAAAAACATCTAACTTACGACAACAGTGTGGCCGTAAAAAGACCCCTGGTACGTCTACAAACATCTCTGACAGGTGAACGCTGTGTGTGCATCCTTCCCGATGAGTCACACCCGTTCATGTCCTGCAATCATTCTGATGGGCTTGGCCTCTTCCAACAGGACAATGCACCACCACACAAGTCTAGACACGCCAAATTATGGTTAGAGGAACACTCATCTGAGTTTGGGGTCTTGCCATTCCTACCTAAGTCACCAGATCTCAATGTTATCGAACACATCTGGGATGCCATGCAACGCACTACGGAACACAGAAATCCTACACCTCGGAATACAACAGAATTGTGGACTGCTCTGCAGGAAGTATGGTGTTCATTGCCTACACAATACTTCCGCAAGCTTGTGGAGTCCATGCCCTGTCGTATTTCTGCAGTTCTGCGCTCCCGTGGGAGGCCTACCAAGTATTAGACTGGTGTACCAGTTTTTCTGGCACTGAAGTGTATACTGTAATGGTAAGAGACACGGAATAAACACAGGACAGGTGTGCCCTGCAGGTTTTTATTAAGGGAAATGTTAGAGGAGAGGAAAAAATCAAAAGCACAAAACGCTTGAGTGGCTGCATTGTCTCTGGGGCTGATTCCCAGCGGCGGTTTGGAAGGAATTGGAGCAGGCGGTCGTTGCTTTGGTGGTCTCACTTCTCCTGGCTTACCCTCCTCCTTCCCTGAATATTTAACAACCTTTTTTTCCCACAGCTCAGTGCATTTAGACAGTGACCGTTCAAACATGCAGACTAGTACTGCTGACTTACATCACTAGCTGCAGAATGGAAAATAGAAAGGACACAGAATCCAAACCACTTAAAGGGAATCGGTCTGAATATTTACTTTAGTGTAAAAACTGACTATAGGACTGACTATGTATCAAACTGAGTTTTGTGAGACTTGTGATTGGATTATGCATCAGGATGTACATACATTCAAGTGAAAAAGTATTTTTTTACCTAGTTGCCCTCTCTGCAAAAAAATAACAATGTAGCCATTTCTTGTAACTGTTTATCAGTCTCTTACATTGACTTGGAATTTTTGCCCACTCTTCTTTACTGTACTGCTTAAACTTTGTCATGTACGAGGGCTTTCTTGTATACAAGTCCCCCCACAGCATTGTAATAGGATTGATATGTGCTTTGACTTTGGCCATTTCATAACCCTCCTTTATTCCTCTTGTGTGTTTTGGGTCATTGTCCTGTTGCAATATCCATATTCAGTTCAGCTTCAGCTTTTTTGTCAATTTTCTCATATTCCCCTCAAGAATTCTCTGGTACAATAAGGAAATAATGGTTGAATAACTGATGGCAAGTTGGCTGGGTTCCGAGGCAGCAAATCAGCACCAAACCATAATGCCACTGCCTCCATGATTTATGGTTGATAACGTTCTTCTGTTTAATGGTAATGCTTTGTTTTTTGGTTTCAATCCCAAAAATTGCATCTGGGATTGAGACCAAAAAAATCCTGCTCCATTGTCCCAGTTGTTTTGGACTTCACCCAAAACAATTTTTTTGAGATCAGATGCTTTTTCGATCTTGACCTCTCATTTAGGCCAAGTTGGTGCAGTCTCTTTCTGAAAGTTGACTCATGCACTCTGACATTTGGCAAGAGAGGCCTTTAGATCCCTTCATGTTACCCTGGGTTTCTTAGAGACTTCTATAAGCATCCTTTGGTCAGCTTTTGTCCCAAATTTGGTTGGATGAACTGTCCTATGTAGGTCTGGAATTTTTCCATTTGTGTAATTTATTAAATTTACCTATGAATGTGATTGGTATGTAAAAAAAATAAAAACAACTTTCCAGATGTATGTACTTGTTCAAATGACTGTAAGGGTTGGGTTTGGTAATGTTCATTTGTGTGTTACGTCGCATGTTTATAAACAGACTGGGGTGAACAAGCAGCTTGATTCACACAAATATGAACAGTACCTTATATGTAACAAGAGCAAAATGCTCAGTATGTGGTGAGGAAGAAGCCCTGATCAAAAAGATATTGGAATTTACTACTCATCAAATGTGTAAGCACATTCTTTAGGTACTGCTTCGTGAAGATACAGTATATGGATAATCCCTGGTTCTTTATGAATAACATTGCTTTATACCAATGATATCATAGAACAAATTAAATGTATAAAACGTATAACTTATACAGGAATAATCAAAGAGTCAATATATGTTATATAGTACACGTCCACGTAGGCTGATCATCGAACAAAATGGTTTAAGAAACAAGCTCATGCCCAGAACAGACAATTGCTCTGTGTGCCAAATGTCTATCAGCTAAAAATCCTATATGCATGCTACATGAAAGCACTGCTTTAAGCATTTTCCTATCCATCACCTCCCTCCTCCTGAATCAGATTCTATGCCATAGCACCAGTCTTCCCGATTGGCTGCTGTGAAATCACTCCAAGACTTTTTTCTGATTGGCTGAGAACAGGAGAGGGCATGGACTCTGATTGGGAAAACCCATAAATAGGACATGCAGACAGCCAGACATACACAGATGCACCTGCCATTTACTCAGTGATTTCTGACTACAGTTGACCTTGCGTCCCTGTTCACCGACTCCAACTCCAGCACCACCTCAGCAAGCTCCCACAGCAGAGTAAACCTTTTCATCGTCGCAAAAAAAAATAACGGAGAGTTATTTTGTAACAATTACAGATCAAGCTATATGTGAAAAGTCTTAACAAGAACAGAAAGTGCCAGTCAACATGTCTCTAGAAGTAAAGAAGCCTGAGGTGCGTCTGGTGTTTCTTGGGGCAGCCGGTGTGGGAAAAACAGCCCTGATCCGCCGCTTCCTACAGGACAAGTTTGAGCCCAAGCACCATTACACAGTGGAGGAGCTGCACAGCAAGGAGTATGACATTGGAGGGGCCAAGGTTACCATCCACATCATGGACACCAGCGGCAGCTATTCCTTCCCTGCTATGAGGAAGCTCTGCATCCAGAATGGCGATGCTTTTGCCTTAGTCTACGCAATTGATGATTCTGACTCGTTGAAGGCTGTCAAGAGCCTGCGAGATGAGATCCTAGAGGTCAAGGAAGACAAGTTCACTCCCATCGTGGTGGTTGGGAACAAGACAGACAAGCATGGTGAGCGAACAGTGTCCAGCCAGGATGTATTCTCCACTGTGAAACTGGAATGGAACAACAGCTTTCTGGAGACGTCGGCCAAGGAGAACAACAATGTGCTAGAGGTTTTCAAGGAGCTGCTGCAGCAGGCTAACCTGCCCAGCAGGCTCAGCCCAGCACTGAGACGACGCAGGGAGACCTTCCCTAAAGACTGCAACAACCCCCCGCCCATGAACAAGACCAACAGCTGTCTCATCACTTAAGACTGAGGGGCCTAAAGGGGTCTCATAGAAGCACCAGGATGGGATCTACAGTAGGTCAGTGTTTCAGACAGTCATGGTTGCTGATGCTGCTGCTTCTAAAGAGTCAAAAATTGCTTAAGTTCCCTGTTACCCTCAAAATCCTGACTCCACCACAACATTCCCTGTAAAGTACACAAGAAGAGCAAAATTACTGTTAAAACGGAACCCGAATTGATGCCATTGTAACCTGAATGTGGTGGTGTCATTTTTGCAAAATATTATGTGACAATTGGGTTACTCCGGTGTGTTCTCAATTTTGCCTATACAACATTATATTGTTGTACAGTTTTACGGTTTATTTTTGTATTGATGTATTGGTGTTAACTCTTAACAACTGTGAAGACATTTAGACAATTATAACTAATTGTGCAAAGGCTGAATGTCATGAGTTGTTATTATTTATACAATTAAGTTTAGCTATGACATTCATTTTGCTTTTCATGGTAACAAAGTATAGTCTTGAATCAACTCTGCATTACACTTTTCAGAGGGTTCAACATGGAACCCCTACAGGGAAAGCCAAATCACTTTTTTAGAACACTCCCTATTTTATTGTACTAACTTAGCATTTTTCCATATTGATATGCACTTGGAGTTTATATTTTGCACTGATAAGTATTTTTATTTACAGAGTGTATTAAGATATATTAGGCAACAATCTAAAAATCTAAATCTAACAATCTAAAAAGAAATCAAAACATTACTTTGTCAATTTCTGTGGAATAAAAGGTCTGTATGGGAACAAAATTGTAATCTTTCTGGATGGAAACAGCATTCCTACTAAGTACCTGTGAAGTGTGATGTACTCCATATATGCAAACCTTCCAATTCATGTCTTAATTCATGTTATAATGTCTTTACTCTTGATAAATTTATATAACATCCAAATGATGCCCTAATGTTTAGTATTTGGTCAAATATCCTTTGCATGCAATACTATTGACCCTAGCAGACACTGGTTATCTTCTCTGGCGATGCTCTGCTTGGTCTGTACTGCAGCCATCTTCAGTTGTTGGTTTTCATGTCTTTTTACCTTACGTTACCATCTTTAACAAAGGAAAGGCATGTTCAGGTGAATTTAAACCTGGAGATATAAAATTGAAGAACATTCCACTTTCAGCCCTGAAAAATTCTGTAGTTGTCATGGCAGTACTTTTGGAGTTATTCTCTTGCTGTATGAAAATGTATGCACTCATTACTTAGTCACTCTGGAAAAGAGCATCTGATAAATTGTCAGTGTCACATGTTTTCATTTTCAAATAGTGAAACTAATATGTATAAAATATCCCTTAAATAAAAGCTGAGAATCTATATTTATACCTCAACTAGTAACTGATTTCTAATCCAAACTTTTTGTATTGTGCCAAAATAAGAAAATTATTAAGCCCGCATACCAGAAATAAATGGATATTCAAGACAAGATACTGACTTATATTAGAAATCATATCACCTTTCAAAAAAAGTCATGTTCAAAGTCAATCAGGAATCATCCCAAAATTAAATTTATGAGAAATTACAATTCCCCTGCATCAAAAATGACCAACCAAAACATTCAACAAGCGTACCTTTTCAAGCAGCTTCAACAGCTCATAACGAGTCTCACTGTGCCCTCTGGTGGTTGGCCTGTCTTAATACAAATTACTTACCCTGGCCACCATACATCACAATTTCATTGACACAATTCACATAGTAAACTATGTGGCAATAAAGATTATGACTGGAAAAACCGGTTTGAAAATACAAGAGCCTGGGCAAAAAAAAAAGAACCTGGCCAGTGCAGAGATGAAATACAAGGGAACCTCACACTGACAGACAAAAAAACATTGTTTCTGCAGCGCACTAGGATGTCAACTTGTTCCCCCAATGCCTGTAGTCAAGCTTTTCACAAACATATTTTACATCAGAACAATCCGGATTTCGTAATCCTGTGTTCAATAAGTTTCACAAGAAACTAGGTCTCTGAATTTCAGCCACTTTCTGTCAGAGGGGCGCAAAACACATTTACATCTTGACATATTGTCGACAAATTACACACACTGAAATGAAGGCAACTTCCAAAATACAGCACTCAGATAACAGGTGTTACACATGCAGGTACCCTGTATGTGTATTTGTGGTTCCCCTCCTTCTGCCCTAAACACAGGTGTCACTTATGTTCCTAATTGCTGTCATTGGTGTGTCCCACCTGGCAGTCATCAGTGCATCTTCTGACTGCTGAGGTAGACCAATCAGTGGACACTCCTCCTGATTGCACCACCTGTTCCTTTCATCCATTACCCAATCACATCACACATCCCCTGGTTTAAGAACCCAGTCAGTTGTTTTACCCTGAGACTCTTTTTGCTTTATCACACGATTATATAGACACAAACTCTACATACATATCCTTTCGATGGACAGAGACTTCTTTTGTTCATTCATACCCCAGTCTTAGCACATACATTTCACTTTGTCCTGTTTAATGTGAGTACGTATTGCTGTGGTGTTTTGTTTGCTGTTGTCTGGTCAACTGTTCACTGTTCAGTCCCTGTTTAACCTGTGTGTTGTATTTGTACCTGGGAATACAATAGGGGATTTTTAGCAAGTTGCCCTTGGGCATACACAACCTGTAGGAAAACTGTCTGAACACTAGTTAGAACTGAGCGGACCACCCACTATATTTTTGTATAGTTCAGTAGTGAGTTAAGTGGTTCTTGAGGCAGGCAAGTTCAGTTTAGGGGTTTTTGACTTTTTGTTTCATTCCTTGGGTCCAACTCAGCTCCTTTCCCCAAGCCGTTTACCGTGTGTTTGTAATAAACGTTTTATGTTTGACGGTAGCTTTGGTTGTCTGTCGTTTGTTCTCACTGTGCCTTTACACTAACACAATTTGCATGAGATTTGTTACGGGTCTCTTTACCATCCACCTTAGACTGCTAAAGCCACCGGGTGTGTGACAACGGGGAAATTACATCTGACTGCAAACAATGCACACTCAGCGGCCACTTTATAAGGTACACCTATCCAGACTCCGGTTTGATCCCCATTTGGCTGTAGAACAGTCTGAATAATTTGTGGCCTAGATCATCAAGGTGTTGGAAACATGGTCTATACTGACTAGATGGCAACACACAGGCCCTGCAGATTATTCTGTCACACATTCAAGCTGCAAAGCTCACATTCTACCTCATTCCAATGGTGCTCTATTGGATTGAGATCTGGGGACTGGGCAGGCCATTGGACTAAACGGAAGTCACTGTCATGTTTGTGAATTCAGCTTGAGACAATGCATGCTTTGTGATGTGGCAAACTGCCCTGCTGGGAGTATCCATTTGAACAGTTGTAGGCTCTGGGATGCGCATGGTTAGGTATGCTGTACCGTTCATATGATGCACGGTTGGTTTTAAGGGGCTGAACTTGTGCTAAAAAAAACATTCCCACCATTACACCACCAGCCTGTACCGTTGACAAAAACCAAGATGATCCATGGATTAATGCAAGCCTACTGTCTGCATGTCACAGTAAAAGTCAAGATTTGTCAGACCAGGCAACATCTTTATAATCTTTAATCATCCAGTTTTGGTGACCACGTGCCCATGGGGTATTTTCATCTTCCTGTTTTTAGCTGACTAGAGTGGAACTTGATGTGGTCTTGTGCTGTTGGAACCCATCCGCGTTGTACATTCAGACGCCCGTCTACACACCACTGTTGTAAAGAGTGGTCATTCAAGTATTGGGGGCCTTTCTGTCAGCGTGAACGTGTCTGACAATTCTCATCTGACCTCTCTCGTTAAGAAAGCATTTTCGCACACAGAACTGCTGCTCACTGGATGTTTTTGTTTATTGCACCATTCTCTGTAAACTCTAGAGAATGTAGTGTGAAAATCTCAGGAGCTCAGCAGTTTGATATGCTGGAACCACCACGTCTGGCAACAACAAGCTCACCACAGTCAAGGCCACTTAGATCACATATCTGCCCCATTTCAGTGCTTGGTCAAACAATAACCAAACCTCTTGATCGTGTCTGCACGATTTGAAAATCGCAGCCACATGATTTGCTGTTTGGCGATTTGCGTTAATGACCACTGACACGACTAGTACTAGAAACCAGGTATAGGGTCCATACAAGTTGTTTTAAATTCTTACACACTGGTGAACTTTTCTTATCAATGCATGACTCATGACAAATCCACAAACAATTTCAATTATATAATAGTTAGATGAACATTTCAGATTTAGCATACTGTATGACTTCATGTAAGTACAGTATATTGTACAGAAAACGCTTCCATTGTAACAACCTGTAAATGGCTTCTAATATACAGTACTAAACACAAATATTTCCCCTTTGCAACCGCGTTCAAATACAAGCTGCATTGTTTCCCCAGGCCCGAATAAGGAAGTGACTTATGATGTGCAGCTCTGTTCTTCCTCTTTGTGTCCTCTTTAAACAAACAGTCGTCTCCCCTGCAGCAGCCAGTTAACACTCATTAGGGCGTCCGACAAAGACATGAAGAGAGTTATCCTAAGGTGAGTACGACTTATATTAAATTTGGAAGGGCTATTACTGAACAGATTCCAAAATGTAGAAGGATATAAAATGTACTGTATGTAATGTCATAGGCTATCCAAATATGTTCTGCCCATTGTCCATGACCCCATACTAAATAGTGTAATAGTATAATATATCATTAATTCCTACATATTACGGTAGCAATCAAGGACATAAATCGTACATATTGTTGTTTATCAAATAAGAAGCTAGCTCCAAACAACATTCAAGAAAAGCGTGAAATATGCATTAACACTAAAAATTATGCAGTTTTTATTACAATCGAAAAAATGTTAGTTGCCTGAAATAGACTAGATACATGCATGGTGATTCAACCACGGATACAGTTTGCTGCAGCAAGCTTATCAATAAAACCAATATCCAAGAAGCTTATCAATAAAACCTATATCCAAGAAGCTTATCAATAAAACCTATATCCAAGAAGCAATAGCATTCTTCTAACCCACACACTCATTTCAGACGTTGAGCCATGGTTTTAGACAAGAAAACCATGAAAAACAGGAGTCCTACTTTATGCTTTGTATGAAGAGCCAAGTAGAAACCAACATTCATTGATGTCTTGGTCTTACCAAAGTTTAAGCCAAACATTTGACAACCGTATTCATAACCACAGATGGGTTTACCACACCAAGCACAACACACTAATACAGCACCCGTCAAATGATCAGTGTAAGTGGAAAACCTGATCATAAATCCAAACGTCCTTTGTCGCTCTTGATATGAGCATGGCACTTGCAGCGCCAGGGTTGTGTTTTTTATTTCCAGGAGAGGCCAGCACAAAAAAAAAAATCATAGTATGCACTCACCACTAAGTGTCTCTGGATAACAGCGCATGCTTAATAGTTTAAAAGAAATATTTTCATATCCTGTATGAAAAACTATGGGGTATTTTACCGCAAATAATCCATGCATATGTTCTGAACTAGCCAATACTTCCTCTGGTTAACATCAGCAGTCCGCACTGCTAGTTGAAAAACATTCTAATAGACGCTATATTTATAGATGTACCTTGTTAGTGTGATTGTGTAGTAACATGTGCAGATTGTGTAGTAACATGTGCTTTCTTTCCTCCACTCCATGAGATAAGTGTCTTTGTCTGTCCCTGCCCCTCAACTTGGTCAAAGCTCCTCAGTGATGAGTAGAAACCTGAGTAGTTTAGAACAAGTAAAGGGTCCCTGACTATCTGAACAATGTCTGTCTCACTATACACCCTCCATTAGAAGATGGCTATACTTCATGAACACAAATGTAATGCTGATGTTCTCTGATTAAAGCAGAGACTAAACTATATGGTATTCTCTACTGATCACTTATGACTGACAATATTGGGATTGTACAAAGGTCACACACACAAAAAATTAATAATTCTGCACTGAGAAGTTGACCTACAGCACCATTTCTTTAAGAACTGTAGAATTTCAAAATATTTGGGTAGCCACATATTTTGGTATTTCTTTGGTTTGCAGTTTAACAAAATCTAAACATCTGAATTATTTACTAAATCTTAGGTTATTCCACAAAGAAATAGCCCTGACAATATTATTGGCACCATTTAGAAAAAGATTTAAAGCAGGTGATTCTTCTTTACTTTGGAATTGTACTGAGTTGCAGGTGCCTAGAATATGAAAATCCCTCATTCAACCAGTTTAAATAGAGATTAGATTCTCCTGTTTTGTGTCACTGTGTGTACCGCAATGAGCTTGGAGAAAAGACAACCAGAGCATTGCCTGAAGAGGTCAGACACCATATTGTAGCAAAGCATACATCAAGGAAACAAGTCCATCCCTTGACCTTGATATTCTTGTTTCCACCGTACGTAATGTTATTTAAACGTTTAAGGCCCATGCCACTAAAACCAATCCCCTAAACATGACAGCAAGGTATACACTACAAAAGTTTGGGGTCACTTACAAATGTCCTCGTTTTAGAAAGACAAGCATATTTTTTTATTTATGAACTTGCTCTGAAATACAATGTAGACATTGTTAATGTTGTAAATTACTATTGTAGCGGATTTTTATGGAATATCAATATAGGTGTACAGAGGCCCATTATCAGCAACCATCAGTCCTGCGTTCCAATGGCACGTTATGTTTGCTAATCCAAGTTCATCATTTTAAAAGGCTAATTGATCATTACAAAACCCTTATGCAATTATGTTAGCACTGCTGAAAACTGTTGTGCTAATTAAAGAAGCAATAAAACTGGCCTTCAATAGACTAGTTGAGTATCTGGAGCATTAGCAATTGTGCGTTCAACTACAGGCTCAAAATGGCCAGAAATAAACAACATTCTTCTGAACTATTCTTGTTCTGAGAAATGAAGGCTATTCCATGCGTGAAATTGCCAAGAAACTGAAGATCTTGTACAACACTGTACTACTCTTCACAGAACAGCACAAACTGGCTCTAACCAGAAAAGAGTGGGGGGCCCCAGTGCACAACGTAGCAAGAGGAGAAATACATTAGTGTCTAGTTTGAGAAGCAGACTCACAGGTGTTATGGACAGTGTTATGGACAGACAAATCTAAGTTTGAGATGTTTGGATCACAAAGAAGAACATTTTCAAGACACAGACCAAATGAAAAGATGCTGGAGGAGTGCTTGACGCCATCTGTCAAGCATGGTGCAGCCAATGTGATGGTCTGGGGGTGCTTTGGTGGTGGTAAAATGGGAGAATTGTACAGAGTAAAAGGGATCTTGAAGGAAGGCTATCACTATTTTTTGCAACGCCATGCCATACCCTGTGGACGGCTATTTCCTCCTAATGTAATTGGTGCAATTGGAGGATTCTTTGATAAAAGCAAAGTTTGAAGGACACAATTATTACTTACATTAAAAACGATTTCTAACCATGTCAATGACTGTATTTCCTATTCATTTTGCTATATTCCCTATTCAAACTCATTTCATGTAGGTTTTCTTGGAAAACAAGGAAATATCTAAGTGACCCCAAACCTTTGTACGGTGGTGTAACTTGACAGACAATTGCAGCAAAGGACTGATCGAAGGGTTGAGAAAGCGCCTTGATAATCTACCACACAGACTGACGCTGACTTTCAGACACAAGATAGTAAACGGGGTTGTAGGGTAGGAGACCCACTGCTGAAAGAGATACATAAAGCCCAACGATACCTGACGATTTCAGCTGCCACTGTGCTGACACCTCCCCCCTCCCCCGTGTTGTCCCTGTCCTTGTCCATCTGGTCATGCTTCCGACCTGGACTAAATTTAAATAGACTCTGACTCAGCCCACATGCATTTATTAATTATTACAATTTCTACTCTTAATATGTTCACCCGGCACAGCCAGAAAAGGAATGGCCACCCCTCTGAGCCTGGGTCCTCTCTAGGTTTCTTCCTAAATTTCGGCCTTCTTAGGGAGTTTTTCCTAGCCACTGAAATTCAACACTACTGTTGTTTGCTCCTTGGGGTTTAAGGCCGGGTGTTTTGAAAAAACACTTTGTGACAACTGCTGATGTAAAAAGGGCTTTATAAAAAAATTTGATTGACTGAAAATAAATTTGATTGATATAATTCCCCAAAACACCTGAATATGCCACAATCCCTTTGGGACAGCACCATATAGAAAGATGAGGCTGTATTACAGCATTTTGGTATAGCACACCCTCTTTTAAAAAATTAAGACTTTAAGATGTTCAGTGATGTTTTGGGGTTGCTTTGCTGCCTCTGTCTGTGAGTGCCTTGAATGTGTGCATGGCATCATGGAATCAGGAGTCCAAGTCATTTGGAGCTCAATATCAGACACAGTGTCAAAAAGTGGCCAGCAATGAATCCATCTCTAAATATCATTGAAAACCTGTGTGGAGATTTGAAAACAGCAGTTAGAAGACACTTCAAATCTGGGAGAACTGAAGCAGTTTGACAAGATTGGGCCAAACAGGTACAGGAAGCTCTTCCACTGACACATGCTCGATTGCAGTCATTCTAAAGACTGTGTTACCACATAAGGTGTCAATAATTTTGTCAATGCCATTTCTGTTTATTATCTGATTTAAAAGGATATTAGTTTCTGAATTAAAAAAAACAAGGTTCTGTAATAATGACAGTGAAATAAAGAACTGTGATGACTCAATATTTGGTGAATTTCAACATAGATGCAATTGTGAGTTTTTTAAAGGACTCACAAGGGTGCAAGGTTGCAAGGGTGACTTTTTGGCCATGACAGTAGGTATTAGGTGGCCCAGAATATTTTGAAAGGTTCATCTTAACACCTGAGAAAATATCACACTCCAGAATATAACTAAACTAGTTAAATTGTGAAAAACATTTCACATGGTATTGATGCCAACAATTTATTTTTGTTTACAAAAAATTTGATGCACAGACCAATGACAGAGGTTTTCAATTAAGAAATAGTTTAAGATATTGAGAAGTACCCCTTTTTTCTCCATTTACTCAATTAGAAAAACTAGCTTCTCCCACAGCCTTCCTGTCATTCCACTAACTCTAGTAAGCAATGACGTCAAAAACCTACCATCAACTTTGCATGTGCACAAAAATTGTGTCCCTATATTTATCTGTGGGTAAGTACGAGACAAGACTTACTTTCCAATATCTCAAAATATCCTTGCAAGATTCAGTTCCAAGCCCACAAATAGACTACATTTGGAGTAAACACACAAAGGGTAAAGTAACAAATCAATATGGTTTTGGAAGACAGACTCACTTAACATTGCAAGGACTATGTCTCTGAGACTGACAACCTATTCTTGTGTCTAGACAGGTCTAGCAGTTTACCCTATTAGAACATTCTACAGAATAACAAGGGATTGAACATCCACAAATGGTGGTAATGAGAAAGTTCTGCCAGTCAGAATGCAACACATTTACAATGAGAGTTTACTGCACCAAAAGAAAAAGGCACAAGCATTAAAGCATTTGTGGGTTTTACACACATACAGTATGCATGCCTCAGAAGCATCTCCCTGAGCATAAGAATCAATCGGCATGAAGTATTCAGACAACATCCCATGGTGGTCAGCTTTTATAAGATTTTCTTTGGAGACAACAAATGGCATTCATCATGACCACTTAATCCTACAATGCAAGATGTACATAACCTAGTCCTCCTATTAAGCAAGCTGACACCACAATACTGCAAAGCATATTGAAGTGTCCATTTGGGACCAATTTCTATATAAAACAAAAGATGATCTCAGCATGCACACGTCAGTCTTTTCCAATGACAAGCAACAAGACCATTAAGGAAAGCCTGCTTTGTTAGTGGCTGGTTGTCATATTGCCTTTTAATGTTAAAGGTCATATCAATTCAGATATTCATCCGGTGTTATATAGTTTGCCCAACCGCCTGCGTTAATTATAATGACACAATTTACAGTTACAGAGAACAGTTGACTGACTGGACCAATAAAAGTGACATTATGGCAGTTTCGGGGTTTCAAACATGGCGGTTCAAAAGTTCCACATTTCTGGCGTAATGGTGGTGTTAGACAATAAGTAGAATGTTATTAGATACAGACCAATTGGTGGGTGATTCCTGGGGCTTAGGTGGGCCCTACGCTCAGTAGATTTTGCTAAGCAGTCACAGTGCTCATCAGGCCTGGACTGCCAGGGGAGGGAGGGGGGAATGTTACGCGCAATAAATATTATTGGTAAGACACAGTCAACCTACTTTATTACAGAGAAATTAGGATATAGTTTCAGGTTGATCTAATAAAATAATTCCCTTCATACCCGGAGACATTGGAGAGATTTAAATAGGTATCAAAACTTCCATGGACGCAAATTACTGTAATAAATACAATTCTGGTTTGCCAGACTTCACAAAGTGAAAATAACAAACATAACCTAACAAATATGATTGTTAATCAAACTGTTAGTATTGCTTCACATTTTGTTTCATGGCTACGGATCCAACTTTTTCGGGACTTTTAGTTTTTAGTTCATCTTAAAACAAAAGACACAGTGTTTCCCAGACTTAAGGTTTATCCAGCTCAATGTTGTTTCGAGGTGGCCTACAGTGTTTTTTTAATTAGGTGATTTGAAATTATAGAAGAGGGTGTTAAACTGTAGCATAGCTCATGTATTTTGCCAAGAGGGATGCACTTTTAAACATGACATGCACACAAGCTTTGGGATTACTTTTTTTGAACCAGGCGGACAACAGATCCAGAGAAAGTTGGATCCGCAGTCACTCAGCTGCTTCTTTTAATACTTTGTTTATACGTTGTGTTGGGCACTTAAAAGCTGATGGATTATGAGAGGATATGTTGTTGGACGTTACTCCCCTTTGTCCTAATCATCTGAACAAGGCTGTTTGTGGAGGTGCTGAGAACAGGAACAGCATGCGTTTCTAGCACTGGGATGAGATAGGGGAGGTATACTGTGTATCCCTCCAGCCTTTCACTGAACGCCTCACCTCCATCCTAGACTGAATTCTATGTCCCTGGCCCTAGTCATCCACTGTGATGTTGCGGAACAGGTAAGCCATGGACTCCCCGTTGTGGATCCGTCGGATGGCCTCGGCCAGGATCATACTGACGTCCACAGTCTTGATCTTGGGACACTGAAGCTTCTGCACCTCATGAGGGACTGTGTTGGTCACCACCACCTGACAAAACAAACAAGGGTCAAATGCTGAACACAATCACACTGACAACCATCTTAAAACTACCCCTTACATGAAAAACATCTTACCAATTAACTTGATGAGCAATATACTTGTTTGTACAAAACAAATACGTAGATTTCGGTTTCTTCATGTGGTAAAGTAATGGAAAATACACTGAGGAACTAAGCAGTTCCCCATAAGAGAGGCAGTGTAATTTCAGAACCCAGGGCTGCTGCTCTCTCACCTCGTCAATGGCAGATTCCTCAATAAGGCGTGGAGCATCAGCAGACAGCAGCCCGTGTGTGGCCATGATGTAGATCTTATAGGCCCCTCTTTCCTTCAGGATCTCTGCTGCAGCCACAAAGTCCTCCACGTCATCTATGATGTCATCCTGGAGAAAAATTAAACATTGTGATTGTCCATTTTTAGAACAATAGTTATTTGGTCTGTAGTAAATACAGTAAAATGTAACCGTAAATAAATGTTAAAAACAAAAACACGCAACCCAAAGTTCTTACAACAATGATGGCGATTCTTCCTCCCACATCGCCTACAACAGTGATCGGGGGCTTCTCCTTGGCCATCATTACTAGAAAAGACAAACAAAATGGTCACCGCTACAGTAATTACACACAGTATTTGTAGGCAACGAAAGAAAAATAATTTGGATAAATTTCAAGAGTAGATTGGGTAAAATGGGTTAAAAAATATGAGCTTCCCACAAATACAAAAATAAATCTTAACTGCATTCACTGATATGATTTTTTCATCTTTAGTCAATAGTTGATATTTCCATATCATTAAAATGCAAGGGATGCAAATAGAAAAATCAGGTAAATTATTTGGGCAGTTCTATCCCCAAACTTATAAATTAACTGGAATGCCAAACTTGTCACAGCGCATACCATGCATGCAGAATCAAAATGACTGGCCTTTTGCCCAGAATACCCAATCAGAGGCTGCTATTGAATTTAATCCACAAAACAATGTCTACTCAGACAATTGGCAACAGTTTGCATAGCAATATGCACAACCTAATCTTGTTGTTACTCCATAACAACTGATAGAGGCAGACAAGCACTGATGAGGTCATCACAAGCTTGTTAATGTTCCAGATCTTTCTTATTGAACATCACTGTTGTCATTCAATGGTAGAAGCACACAATAAGCAGATGGATAATCAGGTAATTGGGGGAGTGAAAGCTAGAGAAGAGCAGGGAACACCAGTACATGCTTGTACCACATGCCTTCCTCACAGAGGACAGCACCACACTCAAGCAACAAGCACAGAGAACATTTCAGTTTTTACAAAATGCATAAACACCAGTCACTAGATTCCAAACCTTCCGTAGCTTTAAAAATGTTCTGATGAGAATTTTTCCAGTTAGAATATTTAAATAAACGATCTAACAAAAATATAATTATACATATTCACTGGTTGTTGATGCACTTCTTGGATCTGAGTGAGGCAAGAGCTCATCTTACAAATAAGCCATCATTGCAAAGAAAACACCATCAGGGTATTCATTTTCTACAATAATATAGCCACTACTATCAATGTGATGGTTTGAGGGCATAATTATATTGATTTGGTGTGTGACGCTGTAGCCCCCTGGTTTGAATGAGCAGCAATGGGTAAACACAGCATAACGCTGACCTTTGTGACCTCACTGTGTTGTGATGGTCTGTGCCTAGCACAACACATAGGAACAATATCTTCCCATCCTCCCAACCTTAAATTGATTTTTGATTGTGATTCTGAGATTGTAAGAGATCATGATTTATTAGGCCATACATCAAAGATATGCGTAATTGTTATCAAATCATGCATTTATTAAGGCCAGTTGTTAACTTGACTCCTGGAGAGGTTTCAATTGGGAAGCATGACATGGTGATTGGCAAGATGACTCCAGGTGAATATAAAAATGTAAATGAAATAAATACAAAAATGTATCAGGGAGAAATGGTTCCATAAGACAGATGATGGAAGACATTCTCACAAAGCGACTAATGGAGGGCTTTGGACCATCTTGCAGAACAATCTGAAGTCTCTGCCTCTGACAGCAGCAGCTCTCGGCTGGAGGGACGAACGATTCATTGATCGACTCCTTGAGGATTTCATCTAGACTACTTCTGGTTTGAGGATACCAACATGTGTCAGTACATCCACTAATGTGTGGTGCTAGAGAACTTAACTCAAAGGTAATTTTCATTTACCCATTCAGTCAGCATTTTTTATGCTTTCTTCCATCTCAAATGAGGATCCTGTACTTAAGACTGTGGGCAAGATGCTTTGAAAACCCTTGATCACAACATGCACGCATTGAGGAACCATTTGGAGAGGAACCATTTGGTGGTCAAAACGAGTTAAATTTATGGTCATACTTGGGAGCTCTATGCCAGGGAACGGAGCTTGTTGTTTGCCTGCTATTATCAACAAATAAACACCACATTAACACACATCCACAGAGACCCAACATAACACGGAACAAAGACATGAAGCCAGGACTTGCAAAATCCTCCTACCTACATTAAATTAAATATTTCCAGCTAAACCGTTTTACTTAGAAAAGATTCCAAAACTATTTGACTATTACTTAAGGCTTAACCATTTTAGGCTTTCAATAAGAGGATTTTGCAAGTCAAGGATAATAAAATAAGTAAATAACACAAATGTTATTACAAACAGTAAAGCTGAAGAGCGACACAGCTAGAGTTGAGCCAAATAAATACTCTGGAGTTATTTGTCAATGACACTGTCCAGACCAAAAGTCTAAACACATGCCTACCTCAGGAACCTCATTGCTGCTATCCCTGCATTTCAGTTTCACATGCTACCTTCAATTTGCCTTCATTGTACATTTAGAATTGCCATTTGTACTTGCATTTGCCTTCACTGCACATCTATACATCCCACTTGTAACATTATACTTAAACTAAATTTTCTGCCCTCTTCTATTTGCACTTCTGATTAGATGTTAACTGCATTTTGTTGTACTGTACTTGTACTGTTCAATGACAATAAAGTTGAATCTAATCTAATCTAAACATGTTTTGTCAGAGCCAGCTGTTTAAAATGTCTTACCACAAACATGCCTTACCACAAACATACTGACATATCAAAAGTTACATTCCTGGTAGTGTTATTCTCTCAAAATGAAAAACCTGTCCATTTAAAACATGCAGGTCTCGGTAAGAATGCAAAATTAGTGAAAGCTGTGTATCACTTGCATTAGGAAGTGTAGTATACAACGTAGTACATTATAGATAATATAAAAAAAATGCAGGTGTTAAATGGTTATCATTCAAATTGTAAAGCTGCTAGTGCACAGATTTTAGGTGTTAAAAGGTTGTTTTACATGGATGCAATTAAGCAAACACTTATCCAGAACAACTTATACTAGTCAATGTATACATTTCTTATCCAGAACAACTTATAGTAGTCAGTGTATACATTTCTCCTTGCGGGAGGAGAATAGGCTGCTACCAAGTGAGCTCTGTGGGACACCCATCGTCTCCATTATGAAGCTGTTAGTGCTTGGATTAAGTCCATGATGAGGATTTGAACATTGTGTCTTGACATGAACCTTTTACACCAGTAACAGCCTGACCAACACTGAAGAATGTGCAAGCTACAAATTACAACAAAAGGTTGTAAATTTGCCGATCAGAGCGGCTACAGCAGTACTGAGCCAGTATGGTATAAAGGGCTTACATGGCAGCTCTAGTCCAGGGTGTCCTGAGGTGTTACGGACACAGGGGGGAGAGTGTCGTCCGTCAGCCATGTCAGACTCTGAACACTGAGCCTCCCCGTGCATCACTGCCAGGCCCAGACGCAGCCGCTCTGCATAGGACTGGGCCCTGAAAAAACAAAAGCAAGAAAATACGCTGCAGAAATGTAACCACACCTTTACATGACTGACATTAGATTATCACCCTCCAGGGCTCTGTATCTAAATGTTTACCGTTTGGCAGCCGATGGGGACTTCGCCACAATAATGGCGTTTCTGTAATCTGGGACCTGAGGGGAAATAAGAGCAGACCGCATTTACATCGATTAGGTGGCTGTGTCCTCTTTACTATCATGCAACCTGACAACCAGGCCCAACATATGAGAGCGACAGTCTGATGGTCACCTCCTCCTGGATGTACTGGAGCAGGAATGGGGAAGCACGCAGGTTATCTACGGGAAAACTGAAGAAGCCCTGGATCTCCTTCTGATGCAAGTCCATAGTGATGATGTGAGTTAAACCTGGAAGGAGACGAGAGAATGGAGGAAAAAACATCCCCTACAGTCACAAGTTTAAAGTCAAGGGCAACATAAGCAGTTAAACTGTTGACACTTGCGTACAGACTACATACCGGCTTTGGCCAGCATGGACGCCAGCAGCTTACACACTATGGAACCCCTTTTTCTCATCTTGCACTGTTTGCTGTAGGGGAAGTAGGGAATCACCCCAATTATGTTCTTGGCACAGGAGGTCTTGAGGGCGTAGGCCATGACCAGTAGCTCCATAATGGCCGTGTTCACATCTCTGGTTAAAACAAGTGAAGGGTGTTTTGATGGTTTGGTCAGTACAATTGCAAGCTGAGCAACTCTCCAGCAGAGGGCAGCAGTATTACGCTCAGTGCTGCATGTCAAGTCAGATGACAGAAAAGCATGACTATTAGTAACAGTGTTATTCATATTATGGCATTGATACATAGGCAAAGTTGTTGTTAGGGCTGCTCAACAATATACAGTGGCAATATACAAAAGCCCTTCTTGCCTAGTTGGCCAAGTAGCCAAATCTAGGGAGTCTTGGTGGTTCCGACTTTATTACATTTCACAATGGAGTCCACTGTGAAATGTAAATTATTTAGCAATTGTTTGATAACCCTCCCCAGGCCTATGCTTAGACAGTTCAATCTC